>MU225294.1:55038-71248 GCA_018584345.1 Thuja plicata | reverse complement strand
CACCTTGGTATAGTATTTATCGGGTTTTTCTACACAACACATTCCGCTATGTATATCTGGCATCAATTAATTTATAGTTTGTATAAGAGGTTATTGCTTCCTTCAGTGACTTGCGTTCCTTTTACAACTGTTGCCCCACATGCTTTGGCAATTCTATTATGATATGTTTTCGTCAGCCTTCGAATTTCACTCAATGATAACTAAATCTGGCTTGAACCTTAATATTTGAAAATATATCTTTTCAATGTATTCTTCTTCCATCTTCAGCAGAGCAACGTTCTTTATGAAATGTTTGTCTCTTGGGCATTAGTGATGCTTATAGTTTTGTTTGTGTTCGTGAGAATCTTTCGACATTAATTTATAACACTATTTCTCTAATGGAGGTCCCAATTTTTTGCAAAAAATTGGACTCCATCAGAATCTATATAATCTGAAAATGCCTCTTCTTCCTCATATAATGAATAAGAAATTTGATGAAAATTACGCTCAAATGTTTAATGGTAGAATATAATATGATCATTTTCCATTACTTCATCATAAAAAGGGGTTAGAAAAATCTAAAAGTTATTTTCAGACTCACTATGGTAATCTACAACATGATCTTCTTCAATTATTTCCTCATACAAAGGGTTTGAGTATTTCTTGAAGCTGTTTCCAAATTGACATATAATTTCCATTTTTTTATCACAAAGGTTTTCTTCACTTGATTCAAGTGCAATCCCTTCTTGAAGTACATCCATAACTTCAAACAGTATCATACCATCATTCTTAACATTAAAATCATAATCAATAGAACTAACCTCACATGTAGGGACATCATAAGGGAAATCAATACGTTCACATTCATCATCAGCACTACGAGAATCACCATCAGAACTACACTCTCCAATTGATTCTAAATCTGATTTATAAGGAGTACCATAGGAACTAAGACAACAAGAAGCTTGCTCCATATCATGAAATGAAGGCCCACAAGGTGAGTCAAAAGCTTCATCATCATTGTCAACAGGACTATCAACATTTATGTGCACATAATCATTATTATTCAATTTTTACCCACCCGAGAATGAATATGCCATTTCATTTACATCAATATCCTTGCACACTCTTCATTCAAATCGTCACCATCACAATGTTGCAATTGAACTTCTACTAACTTAACTTCTTCATTCTTGGCAAGGCCTCTTGTTCCAATGTCAAGTAAACATTGGATATCTGCTAGTGATTCAAGGATATTTGCACACTGCTGATCAATAGTCTGAGTCTCAATCCGGAATGCGTTAATGGAAGCTATTTGTTGAGGGGCAGAAAACTAATTACAATTCTAAGAGTTCACTAAAACTTCTGAACTTCTACATTCAACTTCACATAAAACCCTATGAGAAACTACATTTTCAGAATTAGGAGATTTTACTAGACCAAATTTCAATATCCCCGATGAGCCCAAGTAATGGCTCTATTTTGTCAATGTTTGTTATGTTTTTATTTCCTTGTCTAGTGTCTAGTCATTGTTAAAAGGTCTCACGATTCTGTCATTTTGTAGCTATGCAATTTATCCATGTTAATTATGGTTATAGTTTGATGAATGATTATCTTGCAATGAAATGGATATACTTATGTTGTTGAGCACACTAACACTATGATGCAGGAGTAATTAAGAAATAGAATCACTTAAGCCTATGCTCAAGGAGATTCATGCCAATGCTTAAGGATTTTCATGCCATGCATGCAACCAAGGACCAAGTCAAGATGGTTAAGTAACAACCAACAATTGAAGAAGTCAAAATTCAATTAACAACAACTCATATGGAGCAAGTTATGGAGCTTTAATGATCATCCTTAAAAAGGATTAAATCTAGAAAGAAGCAATCATGTTATATTTTCTCCATAGCCGAATAGTTGATTGTTCCTCATTTGTTGCATGGTCTTCCTTATTTCTTGTAATGTAATAATGTATGTCCGCCTATCTCTTAGGAGCAGACTAGATAGTTAGTTAGTAGTTATCTTTAAATAGGTTCTACTTCCTTTTCAAAAGGATAGTTAGAGAGCATATTATGTTGTAGTTTTCCAATTTCAGCTTATAAAGAACAATTTCAGTTCCAGCTTATCTAACAACACTTTCTTAGATGAATAAAATGATTTTTTGAGTTTATAAGTTTCTCTGATAGTTTTGGAAATACTCATCCAAGGGGGCCCACTTGGTGAGAATTTCCCTGTTCTAGTTTAATAGTTAATTTTCCTACAGTTAATAGTTGTAGTTTTAGCGCTTGTTTGTTCCTGCAGCCATTGGAAACAGTTTCCTGTGATTGTTTCTGCAGCCAAGGCAAAGAGAGTAATTTCCTATTTGTTTGTTCTAAGCAGTATTGTTGTTAGTTGTGTGAGTTTAATTCTAGTAGTATATTTTGTTGAGCATTTGAGTTGTTTCATTTCATGCAATTTCCTTCAAGCTATAGGATAACATGGCTTTGACTGGGACTTAGTGCACATACAATGCTGACCCATTTCAATTACACATTCTTGGGTTGACAAGTAAATGAGCCTCCACCATAAGAAAGATAGCTACTTAGAATGGATGTCCAATCCCTAGGTTGAAGTGTTACAACCGAGTTATTACTCTAATTGGGAAGTCCAACAATCCCTTCTATACCCATTGCCATTTGAAATGACCTTCTTAACAAATGCACCCAAGTACACCACTAATGCCATTGCATCATGAGGTCTGCAAATATATGAAATCTTCTTCAATGCTTTCGTGAATCTGAGATTGAATTCTCGAACCAGCTCACCATCTTTGATATGAATATTCATGAAATCATCTAACACTGTAAACACATAAATGCTTTCACCAAATTACTCACTGAATGCTGACTGAATTTCACTCTAAGATCTGATTGAATTTGGAAACAAATTAGAAAACCAATCTATAGCTTCATCTATTAAGGAATGGACAAACAATCTTTTCATAACATCTTCATGGTCAATGTTATAATTATCCAATGAGATCACTGAATCTCTGCATATGTATTTCAACTGACTCACACTTTTTCCCACTAAATTTTGGAATATCTTTTCTGACTTCAACTGGTATTTTGGGAAGTCATCAATACCACTGAAGTTTATGGCCTTCCATCTCTTAAAACTAAAATTGCTTCTTAGACTACATGGACGAGGATGATCATTATGCATTGTTACGTTTGACATTATGCAAGGATCAAGGGATTGACAATATATTTCATTGTACTCTTACAAGCATACCTTACATCACCCTTGCATATACCCACTTACAGCCAGTACTCAATCATTTCATGACATTTACTCTATATAACAAATGTGCTTGAGAAAACTTCCTATAACTTATTTCAACAATAAATAGTTGTACTACATTATGACATATATGCAATTCGAATAGAGTTATACAAACCTATATCTAACGTTTTCCCTTAAGCAGTGCTAAATTTCACTTAGTAGAGAGCTTTGTCTTTTCATGAAAGTGAGGAATACCTGGAAAATTTGCAGAAGTCATTCACTTCCTTCTTGACTGAGAACCTTGTAGATCTAGAACATTCTTCACCATTTTTAGATTCTTTAAGAACGTGAAGATTCCTTAAAGTTTTGTTTGCTTCTAGGTTTCTCCACCACCAAAGTCACACAAATACTTCTTACATATGCTACTACAAAACTTCCCAGATCTCATAATTGACAACCTGTAAGTAATTTTCAGATTACACAATATTTATGACTCTTTCCTCAAATGAACTTGACTAAACTCTTCCCAGCAGACTTGGACAAATATGTTTGACAAATAAACTTCAAATCTCAATGTTCCTGGTTGCGACAATTAGTCTTTGTAAATTTTCATCGTGAACCTGAGCTCTCCCCTCTTCCTCTAAAACTTCAGTTACTCTTTTATGCTCAACATAACTAGTCATATTTTTCCATGCCATAAAAGGGTTAAAAGGGTTATAACTGAGAGATAATATCTACTTGTTTATTCTCAGGCCAATTCAAATCAGGCTGAAGTACATGGACAAGATAATTACCATGAAGAAATTATTGGAACCTTCAAATCCTGAAAGAAATTTAAAGTGCACACGTTAGAAATTTTGCTAAGGCATGTAAATGCACCCTGGAAAGTTGTTTAAAAGGCCCACTTTGAGAGTGAATATATGAAAGCCTGGTCAATGTTATGAGAAGCTGCCTTGGGGAAGTGTTTAAATCCTATCAGACAACATAATTACCACCTTGTAACCCTTCACAGTTAGATTTGACACATTTTTCAAGTACCTAGTTGAAGGGGTTAACACAAATCTGCATTGTGTATATTTTCAGTAGAATCCAAGTGACTTACTTTAGAGGCATGTATTTCATACCCAGATGATTATTAGAGCACATTGATCATTCCCCTATATTTAAAACATGATAGTGAGCCCCCATTTGCATTTTTAGACCCTAGTGACTTCATTTGATAAGTTTGCCAAGCCAAATCCGAACCCAGTTTATTCTATTTTTCTGCATGTACAGAGTTACACATTCAGAATGACCACTTTCAGAGGGTTATAATTTATTATCTATTGATTGTTTGGAGATGCCAATTGTGTCCATGTATTCCTAGTATGAAAATGAGCTTGTATGCAAATTCTTGGGTTCTCATGAGATGCTTTGATATTTTTACAAAGCCCATTCCATTTGCAGATTATTGTGTTGTAGAGTTTGGACAAAGATATCTCTTTCAGATGGCTCACTTTGAGTTTTAAAATTTCACATTCAATTGATGGTCCAAAGTTGAAAATTAGTTCCTTGAGTTATTCACATGTAAATGTGATTCTGTGCTCAATTGCAAATTCTCATGATTAAGTTTGCTATTTTTCTCGAGGCTCAAATGAAATGCAGTTTACAGGGATTTGACAAGTTCATGTGCAAAAATACTGCAGTGGTCAAATTTGGAGATTAAAAATTCTCGCCTCGTGCATCATCATGCAAATCTATTTTATAGTTGATTTCGCAGTATAGGAGTCTGCATGCCTTTCAATTCTTGGGGTCCCATAATGTCATTTGGTCATTTTTCGAGAGCAGTTCTGAGGGTTTTGAGCTTATGTTGAACATGTGCATAAAAGGGTTAAAAATCAATTTCTAGTGATTTAGTGTCATCTTTTTAATTGAGGTACATAATGGAGTTGTTCAGAGTTCATTTCAGTGGGCCACTTGAATGAAAATGAATGTCTTTTAGCCAAGCTCATATGGGGACCTGATTTGCCTCATCAAATTGCAACAGTCTCAATATTGACAATGATATCTTATTATTTAAATCATTATCATGATTTAAATAATAATATGAAATATATTCAGGGGAAGATATTAACATTTTTTTAAATAATTTTTTTTTTTTGTTGGAGGGTTGCGAGGCACGAAATCTGCGAGCTACCAACCAGCGAAGGCCACCTAAACGTTTTAGGAACCCGATACGGGCCCACTCGTGCCTGAAACCTCTTCGGCTTAGAGCCAAGGACTGAGGAGCATCCACGCTGCCAAATTTGCCTGGGGCACGATCCCAACCTCATCCCTTATGATGTCGGAGCCTTGCACTCGGCAAGACTTGATCTCTGGTGAGCTTTTTGTGAGCTATTCAACTTCACCAGTAGACCAAGGGCCCATTGACAATAAAATGATTCTAAAACAAGTAGCATGCAAATAAAATATCAAAACGTGTTTTAATATTAACAATCATTTCTTAACGGGCCCCCTTTCCCATTAATCATAGTGCAGTCTTGATTGATGTTTTTACCCTGCATAACAGAGTGAAAGGAATAGGAAAAGGGAATGGTATCCCTGCAACCCCACATCATAGAAGGCACGTGGGTAATTTTCTGTGCAGATGGCCTCAGAGAAGCATAGATATGGCAAGAGAGCGCACACCATGGATATACTGAGATGGTTTTTGGAGTTTTTGACCCAATGCAAAGCTTCAGATCTATTGAAAATGGTTGAGAAATTTTTATAAATTGTAAAGGAACATAAGTGCGTGCAGAATAAGAAACTATAAGATAGAAACTGTGGAATGGGGCATATGACTGTGCAGAGAATTTTTTTAAAGATGTATGCAACCAGTGCAAAGGGGTGTGAAAAATTTCATGAGAAGGACCATAAATTAACTTTTTGCAAGAAAATTCTTTACACTGTAAATTAAATATGGAAAGTGAGGATAAAGGGCTTCATGATACAAAGGTTGAACATTTGCATATTGAGTGATAGAAACTTTACAAATAAGCGAAAAGGAATTTCAAATAAATGACATAGTTTAAATGTTTAATGGCAGCAACAAGGTGTTTTTCGGAGTGAAATATTTAAATAGATGTGGGGAGTGAAAAAGTAAGACAGATGATTTTCTTACAAAATGTGACTGTAAATTTGCCTCCACTCTTATAATGATGTTGTTTCTACAAAATGTGTAAAGGAGTTGCTGTGCAATAAGATGTTAGTGCACAGTTGAACAACTTGAAAAACAATCAAGTAAGAAGTAAGTTGTTATAAAGGCATTTTATTTTCATTTGTGAAATATTGAAAAGGTACAATATAATGCTTTCACTTGAAAGTAAAAGTGTTTCCACAGGGGTTCTTCTTGCAGACTAAGTCATAAGTGAGGTGACACTTGTCACCTGCTATTAAAATACGGAGTTTCCCTTTCTTCTATATATTCTTCTTTCTTCTCATTTGTATAGGTTCTGAAAATTTATTTTTTGGAAGCTTGTAAATAGATTTTGGTGTGTTCTAGGTTATGGACATTTTGTGCAGGTGTAATAGTTAGTTTCTAGAGACAATGATGAACTAGTTTTGTATTCTCAGTTATATTTTTATGAAGTTGTCCTCATTTTGTATGCATTTGATCATTTGAATTAAATACATCAAGGATGCTTTAATTCATCTGTGCAGATTTTTTGCAGATGTGTTATTCGTTCAACGATCTCTTTCAAGGAAAGAGTTAAATCTCTTTGTTCAGGTAGTATGATCTTTTGTGTGAACTGGATTTGTAAAGAAAAACTTTATGATTTCATAAGAAGGACTTGTTGATGTTAGACATCAACTTATTATATGTCCACTAGCTGAATGTTATTTGCTGACATGCTTTCTTTTATGGTTGCATATTTGACTCCATGGCCTTGGAATTGGCAAATTTTCAGAATGCATTCATTCCTAAATATGATTTCAGTTTCTTGTTATTAAAAGAGGGTTTGAGCTATTTTGACTTTCAGTTGTATCTACAATGTCTAAAGTCAGTATAGAGCCAATTATGAAAATATTCATGTATTCTAGTGTATTTTGTTGAGAGCCATCTGCTGGTTAGTAATACTTGTTCGTAACTAGTTGATATCCTTAAATATTACCAGGTTTACCCACTTGGGTTTTGGAGAGCTCAAAGAGTAGAAGACTTTAGTCTTATGGCTGAGTCTTGTCAATTGGCCACTTGTCTTAAATCTCCATTGACAGAAGAAGGAAAATTATAAGGAGTATTTAATACGTCAGTTGGAGGAACCAACATAACCATCTTGTATCATATCCTTTGCAAAATATGATTGGGGAGAGAAATAATCACAAATCCTTGCAACCAGGAATCATTATACCATTCTCATTAAACATTAATCTAATTCCCCAGTGGAGTCACCATTATGTTGGTGATTCAGATGGGCTAACTCAACTAGATTAAATTTGACAACTAACACTAGAGATTCCTAGGACAACATGAAAATAAAATTTCTTAGATCTTTATCCCTACTAGAAATTTTTATTGCTGCCTCCAATCCTAAGAGCAATAACACAACCTAGATCATGGGATCGAAAATATAGACAATATATCTAAACCTATCCATGGATTTAAGAAAAGAAAATGTAACATAACAAGGCATAAAATCTTTCTTCACTTCAAACTCCGCTAGACTCAAGAGGGTATTCCTACCAATAGGTTTGAATCAAATCACAAACCCACTTTAAATAGAAACTACAAACCTATGACAATGGATAGTTCTCAAATTTATGTCAATGGGAATTTTATTTCATCACTTGAACAATTAATCTTATTTGCTTCAACAATCACTGAGAACAGATAATTTATGTATCCCCTGTTAGGCCCAAAGAAGACAAGCACAACTAGGAGGGGGAGTGAATAAACTGTACTCACAATTATTAAAACTTTAAAAGTTGAATCACATACATATATGAAAGATAAAACAGTAATGCAAGATACACAACACACAACTCACAACACCAGAATTGTTCACGAGGAAACCCGGTTAAGGGAAAACCTTGATGGGAGTCAAACCCACAAGATAGATGTACTCTGCTAAAAGTACTACCCGATTAAAAGAAAATAAGAACAAAAGAAAAATGCACTTACATCCACAGGCCCATTGCCTAAAGCACACTGTTCACAATACAATGATTTGGCCCTTAGTCGGGTTCACTGATCAATTACTGATAACAATTACAAAGCATGGACAAATTGTCCAATACAACCGAACTGACTTACAACATCTGCAATGCCAATATGGTTCTAATGAAGTACAATTTTTGTCACAATTGCAGAATACAAACATCTCTTTTCACCACATTCTCTATTCTACACACTACAAACATCTCAATCACAAATGATTCCCCATTTATACATATTACAATGAATAATCAACAACAAGGTCGACCAAGACCTATACAAATAAATGATATAAATATTAAGCTCAAACAACAAATCGATCCAAATCAAGTCAGCTAGGACTTAGATACCACCCAAAACATCATCCTTGAACACGCACCAACATTGCCAAAAATCCATGCCATAAATTGCAACATGTTACTTCATCAAGTCGGCTAAGACCTAAATGAAGAAACACAAACACACTCAACAAATCACCAAATGCGATCACCAAAAATCATCAACACAACCATAACACGATCCAAGAACACCAAAAAACAACAATAGAGGCATCTCAAACATCCATAGCATCTCAACCTCAAAAATCAGACTCATCCTTGTATTGTTCATCATGAACACTGAACACAGAACTCTATCACACCAAAAATATAGCTTGTCAAACTCTGAATCATGAACAACATGAGCTGAGGAAACAACATTACGTTCCAAAGCATCCACCAACTTCGTGTCCACTCAATCAACCAAACTGATCCATACCGAAGAAAAAACTCATCCTCTGAAACATCTTGAACATTAGGAACACTGAAATACTGGCACCCAATAAATCAATCATAACTCACTCCAACTGTCATGCGAAGTTCTATAAGTTGACCAGAATCAACTACAAACATATCTGAATCATCACATACGATCACATCACAAGATCAACAACACATCACCAGAACAACTTGAATCATCTCAACTAAACAAAACACATTGTCTGCAACAATAGTAGTATGTTGACATCAATGACAAAACATTAATTTCAACACACATAGACAAGGTCTAATCAACAATCTCTTACATGCTTAACAATCTTCCATCAATCTCCCCCTTTGGCATTGACGACAACATATGAAGTGAAAAACTGATCAATACACTAAGATAATATATCCACTTGATCACTCGTAATTTCTAGCTTCAAAATCTCTCAATACAACCTATTTTTCACATGATCTTCTCCCACTTTGACATCAATGAAAAAAGACCAAAGTGTTAGGATTGAGTAATACTGAGAGGGGGGTGAATCAGTATTACAACTCTTTAAATTAAACTTAAACCAATTCCAAATAAACCATAAGATTGCTGAAATGAAAAGAACATAAGCAAATAACACAACTCATAACAACATTATTTGTTGTCGAGGAAACCCTGGCCAAGGATAAACCCCGGTGTGGATGGTACCCACAAGCATGCACTAAAGTATAATGTCCTTGTAAGGAGACCTAGCCCTGTTAGGAGATGAGTATTACATAGTACATTTCCTTGTTAAAGGAATTTCAATCTTGTTAAAGGTATACAACACCCTGTTAGAGGTGTACTGAGCTTACAACTCTTACAACCAATACTTATGTTACAAAGTGTGCTTAAGTGCTCTGTGAATATGGGTGGCGATCGAAACATAATCGAACCTGATAAGATTGAGGAGGAGTTTTTTTCAGACCCTAAGGTTATGTACTTTTGCAAAGGAGGGATTTTGCCCTTCATGAAATGCCTTGCTGGACACGACGAAATGATCTCTCGGCAGTTTGTCAAAACCTGGAATGAGAGAAGGGTCACCATAAACAGAATCACATTCGAGATCAACATACTACTGTGGCTTTGCCTATGTCTACATGTATACCTCCACTAGGGGTTTATTTTTAGAATCTACCATTTCCACCGCGCCCTCTGCCCTCTTCCCATCATGGAAATTACCCAAGCTGCCCAGTACCATATGTCGCCCTCGGTCTCCCTCAACTAGGGTCTTCCTATGCCATCTGGTTCTATTGGAGGCTCTACCCATGCTGTCAGTCATAAGTCCTCTGAAACTCACCCTACCCCTGGCTTGCGGGCTGGTTCCAAGCATGACCTAACCCATGAGGATTCCCCCAAGCCTTCCAAAAAATGCAAAAAAAAAAACATTAACCTGGAGTGCCCTCAGAATACTGACCCCCAACCTGCCAATGCCCGTCAGTCCTCTCGGCTTGCCAAGGAGAAGGGGAAAAGAGCTATGAAGGAATTATTTGATAAAGAGGATGTCTCGGTGGAATCTCCCAATAGAGATGAAAACTAGAACAATTCTGACCATGAGGAGGGAAGGAATACTATCCACAATATTGTGGCTGAAGAGGGAAAGGAAGATAACACCCCTGACACTATGGCAGAGAACCCTAAAGTTGTTGCGGGTAATGGCCTGGTTGGGAAAATCAAGTACCAGATTGTTAATCTATAAAATACGGTGGCTAAGCTAAGAGGGGACCTGGCCAATACTAACAGGAGGCTGGAAGATGTCAGCAAATTTGCCCTCAAGGTCATGCATGCCTCACCCACCACCCTCTGTTTGTTCAACGAGAAAACCTCTTCAGGGAAGGAGTCTGTTGAAGGAAACTGTGAACTCTTCAAGTTTTTGAACGAGGAGTGGGCTGACCTATTGCTGTCAAAGTGCTTATGGGATGGCAAAGGATCCTTCTGATGGTGTGGGGTGGTAAGGGGTGATGTTGCATTTCTGCCCCCAAGCCCTATAGTTGGGCTAGTTTTTTTAATTATAGTTTTAAGCTTAAAAATTTAATTTTGGTTAATGGCCCTGCGTGGCATGGTTTAATTTTTTGGCTGGTGGACCTTGATACTATTTGTATGTGGGGTTCTGATACTTTACACTACTGGTTTAGCTTCTATATTTTGGTTTTTTATAGAGGTAGATGATGTTTACTTTGCTTTATGCTGCTTTCTAGGCTGATTTAATATGTTGTGAAGTCTGTTCTAGTCAGCTTCCTATTGTACCTCGGGTCAACACCCTCTTGCTGCTGCTTATATAAAAAACAAACAAAACCAAAATTGTCCTCCTTTTTTTGCCGTTGACTCCTTTAACTGGACCCACAAAAACCTTTTTTAAGTGTAGACAAAACCCTTCAGAAACACAGAATTGTTCATATGGAATAAAATCTATGCAAATTTTCGAGTGTCTACGATTTGCAATTAGTACAGACAAAAAGGTACCCCAAGACTTGTCTTCAGAATCAGACGGAATAAGTATATTTTTCAAATGCCGATCAAAATGCTAATAAGTTGACTTTAGCCATGGTTTGAATTTGAATTCCCTATTTCTTAATTTAATTGCAATATCATGTTTTACCCTAATTATTTTTTTCTATGCACACTTGATGCACACAATATAGTTCTGCCCTAAGTTTAATTTTGAAATTATATTACATTTATGCATACCTGTAATGACATTAGCAATAACTAATAATTCACAGAGTTTGGATAAGTACATTTTAAGATCAAATACCTAGAAGGAAGATTCTGGAAGAAAAAGAATTTTGTCTCCATTTGGGCTCCTCTGTCCTGCTTGCCTCCTCCTCTGCTACCAAAAAAATCAAATAAACCAAAAGGAAATAGGAAAAATCACAGATGATCAAAAGGAAATTAAAAAATCACATAAATATAAATGTAAACAGTCAGACCAAAAAAATCTAAGAAGAAATTGAAAAAATAACAGATAAACAAAAAAAATAGATGAACAAAAAATATAGACCAATGTGCACACTATAGAAACCCTAGACAAATGAAAGTCCTAAGAAAAACGAAGTTTATTCCAAAGAAAGAACTGAAATACAAAGGAAACACTGATAGAAAAAAACAACAATCTGTGATTTTCTAAATGGCGGAATTATTTATCTTACGTTGTTTTTTCCGATTTTTTTAACGTTCAATTTTCTCCGATATTTTCGTGTTTATCCGGCCTTCCAAATTTGAAATGAAAAACACATTATAATTTATATGAATTAATTTTTTTTTTTTGTATAATAACTGTTTTACGCTAGATTTATTTGATAAGCAATCTTTTATTATTATTAATTCATTTTAGATTATATTATTATTTTTTTAATTATTATTGTTTAAACATAAAATTGATATATTAAAAATTAATACATAGAAGTTTAAGTAAAAGTTATTTATTTTTATTTTCAAAAAAATGGGCGACAACTCTGGAGGTAACGGCTATGACGGCAATGGCTATGGGGCTAACAGCTATGGAGGTTATGGCCAGGGAGGTTGTGGTAATGGAGGAACTGGATGGGCTGGATATGACAATGGCGGCAAAGATTTCAGCGGTCTTGGGTCTGGTGGCAATGTTTCGGGCAGCCGAAGCCGTGGAGGACTGAACTCGGGCGATTGGGGATGTGAAGACAAGGGCTCAGACGATTACAGGTTTGACAACAACCTTCAGGGTGGTCAAAGATTATCAGATAGAGGTTATGGAACAAAAGTTTTTGGAAGCAGAGGGCAGGGTCAATGGTTGAATCCGACGAGAAAATGGGCAGGATATCACTCAAAGCGTGATTATTAAAATGAAAGGCAGATCCAAAATAGATGGAATCAAAGTGAGAACAAACAATCAAGAATGGAAAGCAGGGGTCAGCTAAATCATAGGGTGGGATGGAATCCCCTACGGCAGAAAATAACGCATAATGGTGTTGGGCGATGGAATGGACGGGGCAGGGAGAATAGAGCACCCTTTATCTGGAAACCTGGTGGCTCTTTCTTGCGCCCTAGAAATTTCTCCTTTAAACAAATTGAAGGCAAATTTTGGTGCCCAAAAGAGTCTAGCAAAGATGGCACAAACACTCAACCATAAATGAACTTACCAATCACTGGTGAAAAGGTAGATGATTTAACTCCTCTTAGAGCCACTTCTTTATTAATTAAAAATGCACAATGGAGTGAATCTGTTATTCGGAAAGGGCACCATTCAGATTTGAAAAAATGCGGTTTCGTGAGGAGGGTTTTATGTCATTAATTAATGAATGGTGGATAAATGCCCCAAGATGATCTGGTAATTGTGCCTTTATTTTCTTCAAAAAACTTCAACATTTAAAGGAGAATCTAAAAATCTGGAATTGGGAAGTATTTAAAGATATCTTCAAAGAAAATTTTAATCTGGAAAATGAACTAGCAGCTTTAAATGAAATAACAGCTCAAGGAGGAATGGACAGTAACCTTTACAATCAAGAAGTAGAACTGAAGAAAAAATATAATGAAGTGTTAAACATAGAAGAAATCTTTTGGAGGCAAAAGTCACGAGAGCTATGGCTAAAAGGAGACAAAAATACAAAATTAGATTCCATAATTTAGTTAAGGGTAGGAGATCTTTAAATAAGATATTCATAATAAAGGATGGACAAGGTAATATTTATGAAGGGGAAAAAATTAGTAAAGTGGCAATAGACTATTTCTCAGCAATCTTTGCTAAGACCATAGGAATGGAGGAGGTGAATGACAACCTTATTGAAGTGGTACCAAATCTTGTCACCAATGAGAAGAATAACATGCTGATGAAGAATATAAGTGAAGCAGAAGTGAAGAAGGCTCTTTTCAGCTTGGGTAGAGATAAAGCCCCAGGACCAGATGGATTTCCAGCTTTGTTCTTCCAAAAAGCATAGAACATTGTTGGGAAGGAATTATGTGATGTGGTTGAGGAATCAAGAGGAGGTGGTTTCATATTCAAGGACTTTAACAAGACTTTTCTAACTCTGGTCCCTAAAAAGGGGAAAAAAGAAACACTTGCTGACTTTCGACCAATTGCTTTGTGCAATATGGTCTATAAGGTAATAGCTAAGGTAATGACAAACCATTTGAAATTAGTGCCGCCATCACTAATATCAACAGAACAAAGTGGATTTGCTCCTGGAAGATCAATTTATAAGGGACTTATAGTTGTGCATGAGGCAATACATTCTACCATACTGGGGAAAAATTCAGGTATGATGATCAAACTTGATATCCAAAAAGCTTATGATAATGTGAATAGGGCTTTCCTAATAAAGGTGCTGCATAAATTTGGGTTTGAAGATAAATGGTGTGAATGGGTATTGAGTTGTATTTCTACTTCGTCTCTCAATACTTATTAATGGCAGCCCTCGGGGCTTTTTTGACACTACGACTGGTATAAGGTAGGGTGATCCTCTATCACCATTTCTATTTATTATTCTTGCTGAAGTTTCAGGCAGAGCAATCAAACAAGCAGGCGGTCAGGGTGTTTGGAAGGGGATTAAGGTTGCAAGAGGGCTAGATCCAGTGACACATTTACAAATTGTAGATGATACATACCTCATGGGGGAAGCTTCTGCAAGGGAGCCCAGGGTAATAAAGGCCACTTTAGATACATATAGTGCAACTTCTGGTCAATTTATTAATTGGGACAAATCTGAAGTGTTTTTCTTCAGTACATATATCCCTATTCAACAACATGTACTTAGATTATTTGGAATGAAGGCAGGTGTCCTACCTAATAAGTATTTAGGAATTCCACTCTTTGCAGGGGCATCTAAGGCAAATCTATGGAAGGACCTGGTAGACAGCTGTGTTAAACGGTTGGATAGTTGGAAAGGAAAATGGATTAACTATGCAGGCCATATTTTGATGTTACAGTCAGTGATATCTGCAATCCCGATATTCTCAATGAGTTGCTTAAAGATTCCCATTAAAGTTTTAAAATATATTGAACAATGGATGAGAAATTCTTCTGGAATGATGGACAAGAGGAGGAAAAAATACCTTTAGTGGCTTGGGAAACAATATGCAAATCTCAAAAAAAATGGGGGAGCTGGAATAAGAAGGTGGCAGTTAATCAATAAAGCCCTAGGAGCCAAACTGGTATGGGAAATGTATACTAAACCACCACAGTTGTGGGTTAAAATCCTTAAGGCAAAATATTTGGATAGCATCGAGGATAATGAAATACTTGCTGAGTGGGTTGTGTTTCCTTGTCCAATATAACTATATGAAGGGTAGACACAACAATATTGAGGCACATTACAATGACACAAAAAGAGGTACAATATCCAATTTTAAAATTAATAGAAGACTACCTAACAAGTTGTCCCTTGGTACAGGACAATAACATATTATTGAATTAAAGTGAGTTGGACCACTTATAATTACTCTCTGATGGTAGACCTAAATTATTCAAGGATGACATAGAAAAGACAGTACAAGAACTATTAGATAAGGGACACATAGTTTCTATTAAATGTCCTTTGCTACTTAAGAAAAATAATGACTCCTTATTAAGAATTGAACAAGTGGACCATCAAAAATAGATATTATGTTTGTGACATAGATAAATTGTTGGCTAATTTACATTGTGACAATATTTGAAGAAATTGATTTGAGAATGGGATATTACTAGATAAAAGGGAGAGTGTGTGACTAGTTTTAGAAAACCTTCAAAACTAATCATGGTTAGCATGAATCTTAGGCGATGCCTTATGGGCAAACCATTGCACCAACCATATTTAAAGGTATAATAAAGTTATGTGCCCAATCTTTTAGCTTAATGTGGGAAACAATCTTTAAATAACTACTCGAATGGCTATGTGTAGAATTCTACAAGTGACTATGTCCAATAATCGTGGAGTTTAGTGCTTGGGCTAGATGGATACCCATGTCTATTTAGTCTATAAGAAATGACAGATGGACTTCCTTAGGGAGGTTTTTGTGAAAAGGCTTAAATGTGTGCTCTAATCAAGCCATGATTTGGTGGTTCAT
>MU225293.1:8892598-8907574 GCA_018584345.1 Thuja plicata | reverse complement strand
ATCTTAAGGAGATTATCAGCTTTCTATCGATATAATTGCTGTCAAATTTTGAATTCGGTAAGTAATTATTAGTTATTTTCCAATTGAGTTACCTCTAAAGTGTTGATTTATATACTGATTGAAAAATAGCTATAACTTTCAGCTGGTATAACATTTTTGAAATCGGAAAAAATGTGTCACATTCTATGCTTTGCCTACTATAATGGAATTTTTTTTTTTTTTGAATTTGGTAAAGTTTTCAACAATTTAAGATGGTCAGACATGGGAGTTTTTTTATTCTGAAAACGTTGTAGCAGATAATTCATAATTAATTATTTTTTTGGAATAAAATTACAAAAAAATATGCGTCACATCTGGGCATGAGTCTACTACTTATATATAAAATCTTATAAAAAAATATTATCATTTGATAATGATTAAGGTGGTCATACATACACCTACTTATTTTTTTCCTGAAATTTTTGTACTGCTCCATTGAAATCTATACTTTTCACCAATCATATTAACTTTTTTTTCAGAAAAGGCTTAGTAGTTTAAAAATTAGATTCAATTTCCTACATATTCTATTCTATCAACTTTTTGATATTAGGTTAATACCTAATTCAAATTTTCACGTCAAGTTTACATACCCTAATTTTTTGATTTTTCATTGCCACTTAAGGGCATAGTTTGGCCCCTCAGGATCTTGCACATACCCAAATTAGAAAAACATACGAATAGATAATATAATTATTTACTGTGGAAAAACCTTCTTTCTTGAGTGAAAAACCTAGCCACACCAGAAAATAGATTCCTTTATTGTATGCTTCACACAAATTCAATTTTCGCATATTTATGATTGTTGACACTTAACAATCAATCAATAAGTCTAAGTCTCATACTCAGTTCAATCACACTCAAATCAAGATATTGATGCAATACAAAATATGTGAGATACTCAACACTTCTACACAGTGCAAAAATATAGAGAAATTCACACTATTAGAAATTACAATAATAGATAACCATGACACATGTATCTATAGAACTCCAAGATACGATTATTAAGGAACAAGTCACTGAAAAACAAAAACCTATGCCAATATGTATCTCTGCTAAATATGAGTCAACACATAATACCATCGCTAAGCGAAGAGTCATGCAGAAGCTTAACCAACTAACGTTACAAAATGTACATCACCACATACTATGAGACAACATCTTCATTAAGACAAATGTTGGTGAACTGGAGAACTGTCGATTTGAAGAAATAAACTGCCACCACAATGAAGGAACCATCGACTTCTATAATCGTTGAGTTACATAAAATAAGGCTTGACAACAAGGCTAAAGATACGTGCATGTTGCCAATTCATCAAACATTTGGCGTCAAGGTTGATGGTGCAAGTGTGAACAAGGAAGTCCAAATAAATAATTCTCTCACAGCTATACAACTTCAACAACCTATTTATTCATAAGGTTACCCTACAGGAAGCAACTTCTCATTAACTATCTTTTAGCAACTACATTCTTTTATTAACCTAAAATATGAAACTAACATTTATTAATGTAAAACTCCAATATTCCCCTCGTATTACATTAATCCGAACAAGAGAGCAACATTGCAAGAGTTTTGAACCCAACCCTTCTAGAGACTTTGATGAAGCACCTTCAACAATCTTCCTCGCTCACTCAAGAAACATCGAATGACTAGAATAGTTGAGTTTTGACTTTAGAACCTTCAAGATAAACCAATTTGACTACATTAGTGGATTTTCTAAATATAGAACCTACAACCATCTAAACAACACGAGAGAACGTAAAAGTGCTCCCACCTCCCATGCATAATGAGACACATTTCTTCTAAAATTTATTATCTCTTTCGAGTGTGTCTAATGCCTCCTCTAGTGTTGTACATGAGGCACCTTTCCTCTAGAAGTATGTATCTCTTCCAAGTGTGTCTAATGCCTCCTCGAGTTATGTGGAAAAAATCTCTTCTCTATTGCATAAATCACCAACCACATGCTTGCACATGAGATAATCTTTCCTCTAAAAGTCCACATCTCCTCGGAGTGTAATGAATGCCTCATTAAGTGCTTGATAAATCATCAACCAAATCCTAACCCACCTTTCTCCTTGAAGGGATAACCATGATGACAAACTCCCTCTTTTCTTCAGGGATACAAAGATATCGGGCCCCCTCTTTTCTTCAGAGACACAAATAAGATGCTTCTTATGCAATGAATCATTTGTAAATGAGAAGCTAACTTGAGATAAAATATCATCCAACCTCCAATAGAACCCTATTAAAAATTAACTATCATATGTAACACAAAACCATTGAAGTTCCTTTTAGGTATAACATAGATTACAATAGAACAAACACATTTTGTATCTATATAAATAATAGATGTTGAACTCACATTTCCATATACAACCATTTCAAAAATATTTGATTCTTTATGTTATGACACAATAATTGTTCAAGGTAATCTTTGCCAAGATCCTCCTTATTTCCTTTAAACTAATTCACCCTACATTGGAAAATCTTGTGGTTCTTCATAGCTGTTTCTCTACCTTTGGAAAAGGAATGGACGTGAACATACTCGTAATAGAGGCAACCTTGACAGCTTAAGGACTTCCTGCATATGAAGTTTAGAACAGGGTATGGACATTTATCAAGGCAAAGTAAAGGTGCATTTTATCAATTATAAAGGTCGGCAGTGCGTTGGTAGATATACAAACAAGGCGTGTGGACCGTTAATAGAATGCTTCAAAGATATGTCATCTCATGGATTGCAGGCTATAAAATACAGGGGCAATTACTAGAATACTGCAAGGGATTCTTACGCAATATGTCGCTTATATACAAGTCAACAAACCGCCTACAAATATCTTCGTTAACGACACCCAAAAGCAATCTTGGACGCTTCCTATGAGAGATTTTCAATGCAGATCAGAAGAAAATACCATGCGCCCCAAAGCAAACACGCAGAAGATCATTCATGGTACGCTCAACACCAAATCTCAAGGCTATGAACGACACACACACACACATATATATATATATCATCATATTCCAAAGAAAGAAAAACAATACGGTCATAATCACAAAAGAATGGTGAAGACGAGTCGCCAAGAAGAGTGGAGAAGCACGATGACCACCAGGTACTTATAATTGAAGTCCAATCATGAAAACAGACAGACTTAACAAACCATGTATAGAAATAAAAAATGTAAGCCTTCAAAGTGCAAGAACAACATACATAAACGACTTTTCAACCGATTCCAAAAAAATAGCGTTTCTTCCGGATTAACGTCTTTGTAATTTTTTTTTTTAACAATAACCTTCAAAGAGATGTCTGGCTTCCCATAAAGAACAGGAAACTTTCCCAAAACATGATAGCTGTAACGGTTCTGACCTGATTGTGAAGCTCATTCATTCTTCTGCATTCTAACCAATGGCTGTTCGGATTCCAAAACCGTTTCATTTTCCCCAGTTATGCTGTGATGGTAAAATATAGAAACATGGTTTCTTCTTTGATAAGAAGTGTAATATGTTTTGAGCTGCTGTGGATTTTATAATACTGTGAAGTATCTGAATAAAAGAGATTTCCCCTGCTTGTAGTGGACGTAGTCCATTTGGATTAACCACTATAAATTTTTGTTTTCTTTGTGTGTATCTTTATCCTATATTCTATTTTTTTTTTTATTTTGTCTTTTCTTTAATCTGATTTTCTGGAAATCGATGAAAATGGTGCGGCTGAGAGGTTGAATAAGGCTATTTTGGAAAGAGCTCGGTGCATGCTTTCCAATGTCGGTTTGGGGAAAGAATTTTGGGCAGAGGCATGTAATATTGTTGTTTATTTGATCAACTGTGCTCCTTTATCTCGTCTTAATTTTGACATTCTAGAAGAGAGGTGCCTTGGGAAATGAATTTCATTTAATCATTTGCGTGTTTTTGGCTATGATGCTTATGTGCATGTTCCCAAAGAGAAGCGATCAAAATTGGATTTCAAATCCAAAAGGTGTGTATTTCTGGGGTATGGTGAGGACCAATTTGGCTTTCGTTTGTGGGATCCGATTGCTCAAAAAGTTATTCACAACTCGGATGTTGTTTTCAATGAAAAATCTTTCTTTGATTTGTACGATCAGAACACCACTTTTGATGATTCTATTAAATTTTATTTATTTGACAATAGAAGTTATGTGCAGAGAGTTACCCAGAATACATTTCACCTGTCTACTGTTATACCTTCAAGCATGTTGGACACACCACCACTAGACAACCCTTCCCTTGCATAATATACACGCAGCCCCTTATGAAAAATTCTTCCCCTGTTATTACTTCCCATGCTGCTATGTTCGGTCCACATCTACCCACGGTTTCTAGCACGGAGGGTACTTCTCTATTTCCACCGTGCCTTTCCAATTCTCCCATGCCAAATGGAATCGATGAGTTTTTTGTTGCTCCTACTCCTCGCATGCAACCTCCACATTCAATCTTGTCGTAGGGGACCAAGCATGTTGTCACTCTTCCTACTCACTACCCACTAGCTTCTTCATTGATGTCTGGTCAAACTCTACCCACGGTGACTAGAACATGAGATATGTCTTTGTTCCCAACACAACCTCTATATTTTTGGTTGCCGCAAGCAATTACCAGGCCTATCGTCATTGGTTATGAAAAAGTACAAGGTGCTAGTAAAGAATAATAAGCTCGACAAGAGAAAACTACGAGTCATGAACACATTTCTAGTGATATTCAAGCTCAAGAAATTTTACAAGGTTCTCACTTGCAGCGGTCTACTGGTAAACATAACTAATTGAATGTTTGAAGCTGTTAAACTGATGATCACCGAAATGCAGAAATTCAATGCAAGACATTAAATCAATTAATGGATTGTATTTTCATTGATGTCAACTTGATATAATTTGATTGGTTATTTACAAAGTGTCAAAGACTTCAAAGAACCAGAGAGATAAAGGTTATGCCATCATTAATGCATAAAAGTTCAGTATTCACAAAGTGACAACAGACACCGACGATCAAGTGCACACTAATGGATAGAGAGCCCTGAGAGGAAAGTCAGAGTGATGCCTGAGCTAGGAACCCAACAAGAATTATCAAAAAGTAGAATCACAAGAATTACCGATGGACAGAACAACAGTGTTACCCGACGGATAGACAAACCCGACGGAGATACCCGAGGAGAACTGACGTGTTGACCGAAGCTAACAAAGAGTTAAAACACCAAAAAGAACTGAAGTTTAAAAATGATGAAAGACTTAGCTAGCAAGAGCTAGAGAAGGAGTTAACTAGTTCTTAATATTGTTTTCATCGACAAGTTAGAAGCCAGAGATAAGAGAGAGTTTTAAAGCAATTTTATTATAGTTGTCAAGAAGATATGTACGAGATAAAACTGAAGTAAAGATTTAAAGAACGATTATCTAGAATTACGGATCATGCCAAGAACAAGAAAGTCAAGAACCTAGAAACAGTTGAATCATGTCTATAAAGAGCCAATCTAATTCATTATGAATTAGGAGAGTGAATAGAGAAAAGGATGCTGAAGAAAAACTAATGAAGAACAACTTCAATCAGACCTGATCAATCAAGCTGAAGAACAAAGCTATATTTTTGTGGACACCAAGTAATAGAGCATAGCATCACCGAGAAGAATGAAGTGGAGCAAAGGTATTGAAAAAACACATTGATCATTAAGGTATAATGAGCTTACAATAAATCTGCAAGTCTATAGTTGTATATGTGAACATATCATTTACTGTTACAATTTAACCATTGGATCATAAAGTGTCTTAACCTAGTAGGACTTAACAATCATTTCTATATTGAGATACATCCCAAGGAGTATCAAAAATTTTGATCATGAAGATAGCATGAGATGTCAAATACCAATTGAAAAACTACACTAGGTTTGGTGATAAAGGTAGCATAGAGATGCCAGATATCAAGTGACAAACTATTCTTTTTAAATCCTCTACCAAGGTCACACCTAACAGTGTGTTGGTAACCTTTAAAAGGGTTGGCATTTCACCAAGCTCACTTGAGAAGAGTCAAAATTTTGGGTTAACGGTCTCAAGTGGTTTTTCCCTTAACATGGTTTCCATGTTAAAAATCTATGTGTCAATGTGTTTATGAGTCATTACTTTAGTGTTTTGCATTACACATAACTAAATATGGATTGATCGGTATGCACTATGTCATTTATTGTATTTCGGTAAATGAAAGACTGCTAATCGATAAACAGTAAGAACAAGGTTTAAAAATGAACTCCAAGCAGTAGTTATTTGTTAAGATTATTTCAAGGCATTCATCTTGTAGGACTAAAGGTAACTAGAGGATTAATATTGTGGTTCTAAGTTTTTGGGTTTATTTATTGGAATATTTTGGAGGTCACTGATTCACATCCCCCCTCCCTCTCAGTTATTCTAACTTCTACTACGGAAAGAAAATGTCCACGGAAGCTTGATGACTATGAACTATTATTTTCTTGATGTTCTGATCAAGCAAAGCCTCAAATATTTAAGCAAGCCTATAATGATGTGAATTCAGTGCATTGGATGGATGTTATGAAGGAGAAACTAGAGTCTTTGTGTGCTAATGATACATGGAATTTAGTCCCTTGTCCACCAAATTGATTTATTCTAAATAATAAATGGGTATATAGGTTGAAAGAAGAAGATAGAGGGCATAAAAGATACAGGGCCAGATTAGTGGTGAAAGGTTTTTCTAAACAAAAGGGCATTGGTTTTATTGAAATTTTTTCTCCAATTGTGAAAATAAAAAAAACATTTAGTTTTGGGTATGATAGTTTTTTGCGATCTCGAGCTTGAGCAATTCGATGTTAAAACTGATTTTATTCATGGTGATATTGAGGAAGAATTATATATGGAGCAGCCTGAGCGATTTATTAAAAAGGGTGAAGAACACTTATGTTGCAGACTAAAACAGAGTTTATATGGGCTTAAGAAAACCCCATGACAATGGTATTTAAAGTTTGATAGTTTTATGACTTGGAAAAACTTCATTTTCTATGAACTAGATCCAAGTGTTTACTATAAGTGGCTTCCCAATGGTGAGTTTGTCATTCTATTACTTTATCTTGATGATATGCTCATTCTAGAAAAAAGTGTGAGAATTGTTAGTGAATTAATAAGGCATTTGGATCTTCATTTTTCCATGAAATATTTAGGGGTAGTGAATAGGATTCTTGGGATGGATATAATTTGAAATAGAAGGAAATGAGAAATCAAATTGTCTCAAGAAAAATGCATTTTAAAATATTTGGAAAATTTTTAATATGTCAAATGTGAAATCTGTTGCTACTCCATTAGATGATCACTTTTGGTTGTCTTTTGAGATGTGTCCTAATCCAGAAGAAGAATAAGAAATGGATAATATTTCTTACTCATCGTTCGTTGGTAGTCTTTTTTATGCAATGATTTGCACTTGTCCAGATATTGCTCATGTAGTGGGAGTTGTGAGCAGGTTTATGAGTAATCCAGGAAAAACTCATTGGCAAGCAGTTAAATGGATTCTCCATCACTTGAAAGGTACCTCTGATAATGTCTTACATTTTATTCGTACAAATACTCAGATTTGTGGTTATTTTGATTCAGATATGGATGGAGATTTGGATAAGAGGAGATCTACTACTGGTTATGCATTCACTTTTTTCAGGGAAGCAATCAACTGGGTCTCTTGTAAGCAACAAGTGGTTTCTCTTTCCTCCACCGAGGTTGAGTACAAATCTCTCACTAAGAGAGACAAGGATTTAGTATTGTTATAGTGGTTGTTAGGAGAGTTGGGGTGTAAGCAATCAATTTTCCATTTTTTTTGTGATATAAATAGTGTCATTCACTTGGCTAAAAATTTAGCTTTCCATAGCCACACGAAACATATAGAGATTAGATATCACTTCATTCTCCATGTTCTTGAGGATGGAAAATTATAGTTAGAGAAAATTGACACAAAAGTCAATCCGGCAGATGTTTTAACAAAGGTTGTATCTCGGGAGAAGTTTGAATTTTGTAGAGCTTCTCTCAGTATTGTGACAACATAGCCATAAGATACAAGTGAGGGATATCTCTATGCAACACTTCTCATAGCATTGATTGCACTTGAAGTGGGAGATTGTAACGGTTCTGACCTAACTATTAAGCCTAATCATTCTTTTATCTTGTAACCAATGGTTGTTGGGATTCCAAAACTGTTTCATATTCCCCAGATATGCTGCAATGAAAAAATATAGAAACAAGATGTCTTCTTTGATAAGAAATGTCATATGTTTTGAGCTACTGTGCATTTTGTAATATTGTGAAGTATCTGAATAAAAGAGATTTCCCCTACTTGTAGAGTGGATGTAGTCCATTTGGACAAACCACTATAAATCTTTGTTTTCTCTTTGTGTGTATCTTTCTTGTATATTCTATTTTTATTTTTATTTTGCATTTTCTTTACCTCAACAATAGAAAAGTCTCCCAAACAATTGATATGATCCCTATCTTTCATGATTTAGATAGATATTAGATCTACTTTTCCAATTTAAATCTTAGAAACTTCCAATTAATGAAAGGGTTAACTCTACCACTTAGAAAGTTCCCTAGTATTGGGTACCTTGTTTCGAGAATTAACATTACTCAACCCGGGCCTAGAATTTGAAGGTCACCCATACCCGTCATATGATTTCTTAATAATAACATTTTAATGTCTTTCATTTCACATTTTATCAAAAAGATTGATTGTCAAATTTTTTTTATTAGTGAATAATTTATATTAAATTGTTTTAACTTAAAAAGATTATAAGTTAATAATAATATATAATAAACTATATAGAAAATTTTATCTATTCTAAAAAGAAAATAAAATTAAAAAATAATTATAAATTAGTAATATAGACAAAAATTTCAAATTAATTAAACAAGTTTCTAAGTTCATACTCTTTATTTTTAAAAAGGATTTTATATTGATATAAATATATAATAAACAAAATATAGAAATATGAAAAAAATATTTTAATTTGATATAAATATATAATAAACAATATAGAAATATAAAAAATGTCAAATATATGAAATTTCTAAAATTTATATATTCTATAAACCTAATCATTACTGAGGAAACTAAACCTGCTAGAAACCCTTTCAAATTGGAAACAATGTGGTTCCAGGATAACAATTTCTTAGACCTTCTAGACAAGTTGTGGATAGAAGAAAAGTTTGAAGGATCTAAGATGTTTTGTTTTGCACGTCTAAACTTGAAGCCTTAAAATTGAAAATTCTTAACTGGAATAAAACCCATTTCAAAAACATTTTGAAGAAAAGATCCAAGTAGAAAAAGAAATTAAGGAATTGAATGAAGAGGTAATCATTGTAGGCATGGATAATAGAAATTATTTTAAATAAAAACAACTAATGAATAAATATGAAGACCTACTCTCAAAGGAATAAATTTTCTGTGAACAAAAATCAAGAGAAAACTGGTTAACGGATGGAGAGAGGAACACAAAAAAATTCAAAACAGTGCAAAGAAAATAAGAAACATCAATAGACTAGTTAAATTAAAAAATGAAAGAGGAGAAACAATCGATAATCCAAAAGTAATACCTCAAAAATTAGTAAATTTATACCAAAATATACTAAACAACTCAAACAGTTCAGACATAAATACACCAAATATAATGATAAGAAATATTCGAAAGATCTTAATTGATTAAGATAATATAATGCTAAACAAAAATTTCACAAAGGAAAAAATTAAAACAAATATTTCCCAATTAAATGCGGACAAAACTCCAGGTCCTGATACATTTCAGGCTGGTTTTTTCTAAAAATATTGACATTTTTTAGGGGATGTGTTGAGAAGGGCCATATAAAATACTAGAAAGACTAGAAATTTATTGAAAGAAATCAATAATACATCTCTAAACCTTATACCAAAGAAAACGAAGGTAGAGGAACCAGGAGATTTTAGACCCATAGCTCTATGTAATACAATATATAAAATATTGTCAAAATCCCTCATAAACAAACTTAAAACCTTGTTACCTCACATTATCTCAAAAGAGGAAACAAATTTTGTCCCAGGAAGATAAATTTTAGATGAGATCATCATTGTTTAATAAATCATTCACTCAGTTCAACAAAACAAGGAGTCTTGTAAGGTAATCAAATTGGACATCCAAAATGTCTATGATAAAGTGGACTGGAGATTTCTATTTAAATGTATTGAATATCTAGGATTTTCCTTGAACAATAAATTAATCTTATTTATAATTGTATTTCAACTCCTAAGATTTCTATTATGGTCAATGGTTCACCAAAAGGTTTATTTGACATATCAAGAGGATTGAGACAAGTGGACCCTATTTCACCATTCTTATTTATCATTTTGGCTAAAGCCTTTAGAAGAATGATGCTAAAATAAAACACTATAGGAAAAATAAAATGCATTAAAGTGACAAATGATTTGTCTAACATAACCCACTAACAGTTTGCAGAAGACACAATTCTTCCTACAAAAAATTCTAAATAGGAAGTAAAAAATTATAAGGACATGCTGGCTGAACTTATATATGAAAGCTTCAGGACAAAAATCTAATTTAGGAAAATCATAATTTTTCATTCTAATTACAAACAAAAATATAAAGAATGAAATTTTCCAAATTCAAGACATTTTAAAAGGGAAATTCCCTTGCAAATATCTAGGAATGCTAGTATACAAAGGAGGAAGATCCTCCAAATCTTGGGACCCCCTAATCAAAATGTCTGAAGGAAAATTAGAAAATTAGAAGAGCAAGTGGCTATCAAATGTAGGAAGAATAAAAATGATCAAATCAGTATTATCTGCTAGACCTACCTACCAAATGTCATGTATGCCCCTCATTCAAAATGTAAAAGAAAAGTTAGAGAGAAAAATGAAAAAAATAAAAAAATTTATGGCAAGGAGTATCCAATAATAAGAAAATGGTATTAGTAAATTGGGATAAGATTACGAAACCCTAGGAAGTAGGAGGATTGGGCATAATAAAAACCAAATGGAAAATTTTATCCCTAGGGAATAAGCTGGTATGGAAAATATACCAAGAACCCGATAATAAATGGGTAAACATATTAACTCACAAATATCTCAATAACAATGATAGAAGTAGTATATTTAGGATGCTTAACCCTCATAAAGGCTCAAGAGTTTGGAACTTTATTATGAAATGCAAGGAGATCTTTTCAGATAATCTAACATGGGACATTGGTTCGGGCAATACATGCCTCTTTTGGGAAGATTCATGGAGAGGATATGCACCATTAGATAGTATAAGTTATACCTAGGGATTAATGATAAATTAATAAATCTATGGTAGACAAACTTATATAATTATTTTATTTTTGCAGAAGGGGACCATAGTCTTGGGTGGGAATGGAGATCTTTTGAAGGAACCCCTTTCACCCAATAGAAAACATCAGAACTAAAAAATGTTTTTAAATCAAGACAAATCTTCCCTAAGATAAGAAATGATAAATTAATATGGACAGGATCTAAATCATGATCCTATTAAGTCAAGGAAGGATATGATCCTTGGTTAAAAAGAAGCAATGGTAGAAATCATAGCTTCCCATACATATGTGTTGGGACAAGGTATAATTGCCAAAAGTAGATACTTTTTTTGTGGGTTGCACTCTAAAAAAGCATCTTTACAATAGAATGGTTTAAGAAAATTAGGTTTGAGGGCTCATAAAGATGTGTTCTAGGTAAGAAGACACAAATAGAAGATCATATTATTCTCTCTTACCCCTATGCACAAATGTTTCTATATGTGACAACAAGTGATATTCCAATATCTTTTTACTTTCTCTTAAATAGATCTAGAGAAATCTCTTATGGTGGAATATTTTTTCTTTAATCTGGTGCGCATGATCTTCAATGTGATTTTATCTCTTTTGAATTAAGATTCTTTGGTAAGAGTAAAATAAATTAAATTATCTTATAGTAATATGGTATTTTAACAAGGATATTTTCAAAACCCTTCCATAAATCTTTGAGGCAATATTTATTTTCAAGAGCTACATTTTATTTTCATCGTTTTGATTGAGAGAACAAAAAACATAAGATGATATCTTTCTAAATATATTTCACCATCCATGTATGAGCACCTTGACCATTTATTTTAAATACATGGTATTTGGCAGATTTTCCAATTATAAAATTACCAAATTAGTCAGTAGTTCATGATAATAAAGAAATTTTGTTCCATACAGGAATAAAATTACTATAATTAACTACTTGTCATTTTTAATGAGTATAAAGTATTTCAAAGTCATTTTTCTCATATATAATCTAATTCTCATTAAAAAGAAGATCATAAGGTATTTTCATGAACATGAGTATGAATAAGTTGTCACATTTCTTTTAAGAAAATAGTTTTTTCTACATAGCAACAATCTGTTAAAATTTTAAGCAATGGATGAGCTATTCTTTCTATCCTTTCTCACAATGATACATATAGAATCTTATAGTAGCATAGAGATCCTTTCAAACATCAGGGAAATTTTATGAAATAAATGACCTCTTTTAACAATATATCAACTAATTTTCATAGTTTATATAAATGAGATGCATGTGTTGAGTGAGATATGGAAAATAGTGCTTGAATCGTATGAAATTAATGATATGTTACAAATATTAAGCTTGAAATCCTAAAAGGAATAGTAAGCTCAAAGAATGAATTTATGTGATAACCTTGTATTTGACAAGGGAATATAGTATTAGGAATAGTATTTTAATATTGGTATATTTGAAATAAGCATTAATAACTCATTACATTCCAAGTAATAAATAATAAAATAAATCATTTCTTTTGTTAATCAGATAAAGTAATTATAGCCTAGGGGAACACAAACATTAAATGAATTTGATTATTTTCCTTTTCTTGTCCATGTTACCCTTCCAAAAAAGAGCTATTTTTTTCTAACTCAATAAGAACTCCTTTTTAAGATTTTAAAGACTTATATAAAATAATTTGGAATCATAGAAAACACCAATTTGATCATATGAAATTTATCTGATAACAACAACTACCAACCTTTCTAAGAAGCCACTCTACTTTAAATTGTTAATAGAATATAAGACCAGAAAGGACTTTTGTTTGCCCAAATAAAAAAGGGGAATTCCTAGGTAATTACAAGGCAAAGTATCCTTTCTAAACACAAGAAATAAAGTAATTTTTTAAATATTATTTGGATTATTCAAGAAAAATATTTTGGATTTACAAGCATTTACCTTCTTTCTTGAAATTGTGCAATAGTCCTAAAAAACTAAATTAATAACCTTAGCTTTTTGAAAGTAGATTTTTCAAACAATAGAGTATCTCACCAAAAAGGATATGAACAACCAAAACATCTAAGCTTGAAAAATGAATACCCTTCTTGTTGAACATGCCGAATAAATGAGAGGGGGATAAATTAGTTATTGCCATATATATTTATAAAACTTTCTCTCTATCGATTAAAACGTAAACAATTCCAATAACAATTTAAGATTTATCGATTTAGCACATTAAACATTCATTGAAAATATAAACATGCAATGCACAGGAACAACAAAACAGAGAAAACTAGATTTTACATGGAAACCCCAAGATGGGTAAAACCATGAAGAAACTAACTCTCATGAAATGTAAAACAACTGTTAGGGTGACACCGAAAGGTGATTTGATACAAAGGCTCACTGCCAGAAATGCTCAATGCGGGAAGGTTAACTGTCGGTCAACTCACTACTGATAAAGACGCTCACTACCAATACAAGGGATCACTACCAATACACAAGCGCTCACTGTCAAAAGATATGAAAATGAATAGAATCCACCTCTAAGATCTATAAATTATTCTGCACAAACACAAATCTCCTTCGCATGAATTTGTAGTCACTTCGCATATGCTCCACATATATGCCACACATACATTCACTTGTACATTCATGTGCATATATCACTTTCTAATGTTCATGCCTTACTTATACAACACCATGAGATCTACCAGGTCGGCCTACTTAATTTGAAATACGTCACACCAACAACATTCCTGTGGTAGGGAGGAATGAAATGAGGACCACCTTGACCAATACTTGACACACCATGCTTCACAACACCTTGTCCAAGGTACACGGTTGGGTGATCTCACAATAGTGTGTCCCACTTTTTGGGACAAAGGATTTCAGACTTTCTCCCAAAAAAAAAATTGATGGCTTCGCGCGAAATGACTGATAGGCTTCGCGCGAAGTGACTTATAGGCTTCGTGTGAAGTACCCTGCATGGGTGACTTCGCGCAAAGTCATGAGTTCACTCGAAGTACCCCACGTAGGGTACTTTGTGCGAAGCCATTTTTCTCCAAAATTTGTTTAAATTTCTGACTACCCATTTCATTTTTACTATTCACTTTTCTAGATTTTGTGGACCTTGGGCTTAGAGCAAACCAGTGACAATCAGTACGACGTCAGCAGCTCCCAAGATTCTTTGATCTCATGTGATTGTTACTAGTACTAGGTACACACATTTTTCTCATTTTTTTTGTAAATTGTATGTTTTATATTTTTTTTTGTTAATTATTCGTTTTAAATAATATTTAGTTTGTAGAAATGCTAGAAAATGATAGTTGAATTTTAGAATATGTTAGAAAATTATAGTAGTATGTTAGAAAATCATAGTAAAATGTTAGAAAATATTAGAAAACATTAAAAAGTCATAGTACATTTATGTTTGCAAATGTTAGAAATTTGTAACTTAGTATACATTAGAAAATATTAGCAAATTGTAACTTAGTATACATTAGAAAATATTAGAAAATTACATAACTTAGTATATATTAGAAAATTTTAAAGTTTAGTATACATTAGAAAATATTATAAAATTGTAACTTAGTAAACATTAGAAAATATTATAAAATTGTAACTTAGTAAAATTAGAAAATTGTAAATTTTAGTAT
>MU225293.1:8861519-8875080 GCA_018584345.1 Thuja plicata | reverse complement strand
GTATTCTAACTCATTCTAGAACTAATTTCATCATGTTAAATAGTGTTCAAACTAATGTCATCATGTTTTAGTATTCAAACTAATGTCTTAAGGCCCGATCTTTAACTAATTTAAGTAATCTATACACGTCATTGAACAATCTTGAAGCATACATAAGTAATCTATAAAATGTCAAATTAGTAATCTAACAATCAAAGCATACATAAGTAAATTATAAAACGTCATTCTAGTAATCTAACATTTATGTCTTAAGGGAAAAAATCAAAGCATATATATATATATTTAACCATACATGTATACATGCACATATATAAAAGAATACATAAATTTTTATATATTAAAGCCATTGAACTATCAAATAGGTCCATTGAATATATCAACAAATTATAGTCCATCATATGTTTAAATATATCAACAAAGTATAGTCAATTTAATCCACAAATATCAAGTAGGTCCTAACATATGCAATAGGTACATATATATTATACTTTTTAAACCAAATAAAGTGGTTCAAACCTTTCATGGAGAACATGTAATATTCTCTCATGGTCCTCACTATCTAGTCTCCACCTACAACATCCACGTTGAGATTTAACTGTATGGAGACAAATGGAGGTGGCAACTACTAGCTGACTATATTAAAAGACCTTATTGTCTGGTTGGTAATCAACAAAGTGAATACCATGCTGAATTACTTTGATTTGCTTGAAATATGCTCCCTCTAACACAACTGAACCTGCAGGTCACAAATTTTAACAATATAAATTTAAACAAACTAAATTTGAAATGTGTTAAAAGGTTAAAATTTAAAATTTACAAATTGAGTTCAATATATTGATTTGTAAAGCATACTAACCTATGGCGAAAAACATTCCATCACTTTCTTCAGGTTCAAGTAACTTCATCCTCGCTGCAGTACAACGCAGTAAATAATAACCAACTCCTTCTACATTTTCATGTTCAGCAATCACTGCAAATACATCTCCTGCAATATATATATATATATATATATATATATAGACACACACACACACATGTGAGATATTAAAATTTACTTAGTTCAATCTATAGATCTATCCATCTATCTAGATACATGCAGTTCAATCTATAGATCTATCTATCTATATAGATACATGTGCAACTCAATGGAGGTCATATAATGTGAAATATATATTTACCAATTTTGACCAATCCTGAGATATGATGGTAATCAGTAGAAATCAAAGGAACATCATCGAAGTTTTCATCTTCATCTCTATCAAATATATCGGTAACAACTAGTGGCACTAGATTCCATGCACCTACATATCCACGGTGTTGATTGATGCATTCCTCATAATTGTCAGCAATGCAGTGACAACAAAAGCACGAGTAGTCCCTAGTGTTCAACGTCCAATTGTGACAATTTGTACTCATAACTGAATGCAAAGATTGTATCCTTTCTATCCGCTTACAACCATGCATAATTTTTCTATCCACACCTGAACAAAAGCATATATTATATATATTAAACATGGTTCTATTTAAATATAGTTTGAATACAGAATGTACATAAAAAATTTAAACACTTGAATAATTTAGAAATATGTGCATACCTTTTATCTCCCAAAATATTCTATGTGGTACCGCTTGAGTCATTCCTAATGACGTGCCATTCTCATTTGGTGTGAAATGTGTCTTGCACCATTCAACAACATCATGTGCATTTTTTTATATGTACTCCCTTATAATTCATTTGATACTTTCTTATAGCATGTTTGATGCAAGCTCCAGCACCATCATGTTCACCTTTTCCGTGTCCACTCTCAAAGAAACTCTAGACATGTGGTATGTTTTCAATATGATGATATCTACATAGTGCATAAAATGGTCTGGATGATTTGAATTGTGCAGCACATACATTTGACCAAACATAATGTTTATCAATTTTTATACCTCTTTCTTTCAAATTTGCAAAAAAATCTTGAAGCAGTGTTCTACATAATGAATGTCATGCTCTCTATCATCACTTATATAAAATGATATTCCTTCTTGATGACTTGTGCTTCAGATGTGCTCTGAATACCATCCAAATCTAATTGTGCGTGTTGATAACACACATGTATAATAATAGTAATTTTCTCTGAAAAATAATATTCTGATTGAATTGCATTTTGATGAACAAATGAATAGTTCTCTGCAAAATCAACAACTGATACAATAGTTCAAAGTGGGAAATTGTCTCTCAGTGTTTGAAATTGTTGTGCTTGCCACTTTGCAACAAAAAACATGATGAATGAAGGGTTGAATCAATTCTTTTAAAATTGTCCATAAATACTCCAACATATTCTAACATTTTGGATTCTTTCCCAAATTTTGTTTCATTCTTTACATATTTGTAACTCTTGCAAGTTACCATCTTTGTTAAATCAATGTTTTCATTTTTCAAAGGAAAAAGAGTCAAATCAGCACATGTTTGATATATTCCTTTTATGCAATTTATTTGTCTAGCTGCATCATCTCTTTTGTCACATAAAATGGATGAGATGAACTCATTTCTTCTACTAGGAGGAGCATTTTCAAAACCATAAGTGTCTTCTACAAACTTTTAAAAAACTTGATAGTGAAGATCAAATTCAATATGATAACGACAACAACAAGTTTCAAACACTTTGTTTGTCCTGATATAAAATGGCTTCAATCTTCCAAACACTGTTTTCCCAATCTTTATATTAGGATTTGAACTACAAAATGACACATACATTTCATGTTGTGTTGTGTCCAACAAATGTTTTGTATGATATTCATATTGATTAGCTGAAATTCTATGTCTAATAACATCTCTACTGTTTGATGAAGGACGTGTATTATCATTCAAAAATAATGTGACCAAATTCTTGATTGCTCCATCAATCCTATCAGAACGAGGAGCTCTACACATGATTGCCCAACTTCCTTCCAAGGTGCTATCATCCAAAAGAATTCTCCTATTAACATATCGTGATATTGTTTTCCTACTAAAACCAATCTGAGATGAAACTAAAGATATTTGTCTTTTTCGGAGCATACTGTTACCTACAATGGATGTCAACATAACTTTTTTTGTAATGGTCTTATCTTTAGTTCGAGATCACTTCTCTACTTGGTTCAAACCTTTCCCAAGATTTTCAATCATATCAGTTTGCATGTCAACAACTTTTCTCTTTTTTGATGTTGCATCTATACCCAATAATTTTAATGCCCCTTTCAAATTTTTGTTTATAAGTACAACTGAAAGCAATTGAGCTTGTTCAAGTATTTCTAAATTATCAAATTTAGCCAATATTTCTCTTGTTATCATATTCATTGACCTCTTCCTAGCAAGACTTAAGAGTTGAACATTAGCAAGTGATCTCAAATTTTCCACATCCATTGTAAGTAAATGATCTAAGTTTCTATAATTAATATTTCTCTTTATAGTTTGAGCTAAATTTATATGTCCATCCATACCAGTAGGAGTACGTGATCCTAAACCTTCTCCAACATCAATTGCCTGAGCTTCCGTAGGGAGTGATCCTGACCCTTCTTCAATGTGCAATTCTTTGACTTGACTTGACCCTCCTACTTCAGCTTATCATTCACCTTTTTTAGTTTTATGATAATATGTCAAAGTAGCATCACGATTTCTTTGCTCAGCGCCAGGCGATCTTTTTCTAGCAGATTTATGTTGTCTTCCCTTCTTGTTCCCCATTTCTTCTCTTCAAAAATGTCTTCAAAAAAATACTTTGATATAATATTTTTTCTCCTCTTCAAAATTATGCCTTCAAAAAAAATAGAAATAACAATTCTTATTCCAAAAACGCATTTGTTAAAACTGAACAATAATAGAAAAATTGAATTTACTTGTTGCAATTCGATAAAAAACAAAAAATAAAAAACCTTACTTTTATACCTTTCTAAATTTTTCGGAAAAAAAATTTCAACATGGCCGATAGAGTTCGATCAAAGTGCCCAAGATAAAAATTTGGCAGGATGATTTTCACCGTATTTTTCACACAGGGGTCTTTGCGGGAAGGGTCTTCGCCCGAAGACCCCTAGACCCCTTTGCGCAAAGGGGGTCTTCGCGCAAAGTACCCTAAAATGAAAATTTCTTTCCAGAAAAAAAAAAGTCCTAAAATTTGGTCTTTCAAGGCCTAGAAAAATGACCAAATCAAATGTTTTCCTCAAATACATGATGCCAAATGATGGGATTCGGAACAAGCTTTCTAATGAATATAATTTTAATACATATTGAGTTCGTTATCACTTTCAAATATTACTTTAACTAAACATAGGTTGTTTGGCGATTCAACAACCTGTCTCTTCAAGGCTTTGGGAAAAATAGTAAATTACAAAAAAAATTTATGAAAATATGTAGGAAAAGCGTATTTGTGTTACCTTTCTATTATAAAAAAAAATTTGAATTTCGATATATACATTTGAAGTTACAGTGATCAAAGTGACCTTATGTCTAAATTACAATTATTGTCACTTTAGAACTTAATAAACTATGAAATAGACCCAAAATGAATAAAACCAATTACATCCTCTAGATATTGAAGTTACAAATATAATTTTGAAAGAATTACATCGTTATCATATTTTTTAAAAAAGTTATGTTGATCAAAGTGAAAGTCACTTCTTCAAATCATAGTTTTTTCACACAAACCACTTTTCGAAGGAGAAGGAAAAATGAATTTTAATGAATTTTACTTTTTTGTTTTAAATATATTTAGAAACTAGAAAGAAAATGCTAAAAGACCCTAGTTTACATCATCTTCAAATTCCTTATAGTTTTGCGTCAATAGGTGTTTGAAAATGAAGTTTTTTCTCAAAATGTTGATCTCTGTGTCAAAGTTGGCCAAAAAGTGGGACACACTATTGTGGGATGGTCTTCCAACGGTTATGATCAGATCGTTACAAAACCAAAGCTCGGATCGAAAATACATCCACATAGGATCGACCATACAATCTACCAAAACATAGATTCCATAGACCAAGAGCCATTGGTGAACACGCCAAACACTTCAATCAATACGCCAAATATTCCAATCGATACAAAAATTCGTTGGTACATGACAACTGATACACTACTATGCCAATCATAGTAACTGATACCATCATAAGCTGATATATGAGTTTGTTGACATCAATGACAACACCAGTTGAAAGCATCAACTTCATATTCTAACGCTTCTGTCTATTTGAAATATAAGCTTTTGTAATTGATCTACAAAGAGCTTCTACCAAGATGATGTTCATGATTTTTCGGCATGTAATATATCTTTTTTACACATACCATTAATGACCAATTATTGTCACAATTTTTTTTATTTTTTTTTAAATTGAAAAGTCAAATTCGACACCAATAAAATATTATAAACAATAACAAACTAGAACCCCACAGTTATTATTAATGAATTATTTTCGAAATAGAAACCCACGATTATAATTTATGAGCTTTTTCAAAAAGTTAACAACAACAAACCATAATCCCACTAGGGGAAGAGAATGAGTAGTTGAGTGCATTCTAATAGTTGTACTCTATATTTCACAAATTAAAAGTCCAATAGAAAATCAGCTAAGAGCCCACAATGACTCTTTTTTTGAAAAAAAAATAGTTAGCAATTAGACCAATTGTGCAAGTTTATTACTACCAATAGTGCACAGTTATTGGGGCAATTGTGTAAAAGTATTGGATCAATTACGTAAACTTTTAAGTTGTCTAAGCAAATGGTTAATGACGCAAAATTGATCATGTTTAGGACAACACTTTGAAATGACCACTGTTTGACCCTTCAACACGTAACATTCTATATATAGAACTATGTTTTTATCGAGAAGCCTTTTTTTTAAAGTTGTCAACTCTCATTAAAAAAATAAAAATAAAAATATAAAAAAATTAAGAAATAAGAAATAAAAAATAAAAATAACAATAAAAATCATTAAAAAAGTCATTTACAAATAGATTATACTCTACAAGTACCCTAGATTTTCTTATAACAGCTTTTAATTCACTTTCCGTAACTGTTGGTATTTGTCACCCTTTCCCAATTGTAAATTGATCGGACCGCAACAAGTGATACATTTTTGGGGTACTGTACTCCATTGAGTGAAGGCGTCCAAATAATGCAGATTCATTGCATTCCAAGTAATCAATGATAAAATCAATCATTTCACAGTTGTCTAGTGAAAGAAAGAGAGCCATTAAGGGAACACTGACTGCGACATAAAGCATCCCTCTCACATCGTCCTTTTGCCCATTAATGGAAAGCTTACATTCGCAAACGTGGAAGGTACAGATTCATTCCGGAGATCGTGGAGTCCTCTCTGGAGAGTTCATATCTCCGTGCAGAATTTCCAAAAGGAGATTAGATTTTAGTAAATTCCAGAGAAATCCAGAATTATGCTATTAGTATGCTACCGGGAGAAAACATACCTAAAATAGCATCTTAGCCTTTGTGAGCCTTTGAGATATTTTATCACCAGAGCACGCTTCAGTCGCCGGTATGGATATTTTTTCTCAGGGTTTCATTATGTTGTGTAAATCTGTTTGTAATTTGGAAGAATTGTTTGTAGAATTGAAATGGGTAGAGAAGTGAAGAAAATAGAGAAAGCGTCGGCGAGGCATGTGAGTTTTACGAAGCGGAGGAACGGTTTGATGAAAAAGGCGAAGGCGCTCTCCATTCTCTGCGACGCAGATGTCGGCCTCATCGTTTTTTCTGCGCATGGGAACCTCTTTCACTACTCCAATTCCAGGTATGCCTGCTTTTCTTTCTCTTTCTTTACAAAAAAACAAGTAAATTTTGACTATTTCTACTTTCAAGAAAAGTTCCTAGGAATAACAAATTCATGAAAGGAAGTCTTCATAATTATTTATGTTAAAGTGGTTTTTCTGGACTTTCCAATAATTAGGTACTGAATTTACTATTTAAAAAAAAAACTTCTTTAGAAGTGATTTCAATTTGGTTTTTATAAATTTTGTTTAAATTATGATATTGTATCTCTTGAGTTTTTCTGGACTAACCAATTATTAGGTACTGAATTTAGTATTTTTTAAAAAAATTTATTTATTTATAATAGTAATTGTAAATTGTTTCTCAATTTAAGGGAGTCAAAGAACAATTTGCAATTAATTATTTGTAATTTTATTAATTTAATTTGGGATTTTTAATTATTATTTTATTTATATTTATTTTATTCAGGTTCTGTGATTTTTTATTATTATATTTTTAATTACTATAGATTTGATCTTCACTACTTTTATTCAAAATTAGTAATTATTTGTCAATCTTTATTATTTAAGTTACAATAATATTTGTTAAGAGTAATTACTTTTAACCTTGTATACTTGTCAAATTCCATTATTTAGCTAAGTCATAGCTAAATAGCAATTTTTTTTTAGGTATTAACTTCATATTATTTCAATATAATATTTCGTACAAATCAAACACTTTTTAAAACTTAATATATCTTATACAAAGGCTTAATGTTATAGACTCCATTCTTCACTTTAAAATTAAATTTTGTTGTTTTGAAGATTTAGTGACTTTTCTTAGTTGTTTTAAGAAGAAATGTGAATCTAGAGTTTGGATGCTTTAAAATAATTGAATTTTTATTAGAAATATTCATAATATAAAGAAATCTAGGGGAAACTATACACATCCTTTAGCATTTTGTTAAAACATTTGTATTATTAAAATAAAATAAGTTAAGAATTATTCTTAATATAATGAAAAGTACAGGAAATATGTCTCATTTTTATGAGATTTTGTTGAAAACATTTGTAATATATAAGAAAAATATTATGATTTTCTTTTCTAGTATAAATAATTGTCATGTAGTAGCAAGTATATAGGCTTGAGATAAAAATAGTTATAGTTAATTTTTTTTAAAGTAAAAGTGGCTAGGCCGCAAAATATTTTATTAATAATAGTAAAAATTTTACAAACCTGTTTAGGTGGGCATACCGGTAGGAAAGAACCAGGAAGAAAACCTCCAGTTGTAGCCCATATAGATAAATTGGTATAGTGACATCCTAGTCTACCCAAATCAAGCCAAAAAGAGATCCCTACCTGGAAATGTAGCCAAACCTAACAAAAAATGCCAAACAAGAACTTCAAAATAATGCCAAGGAATTCATGAAATCCCTATTAGCCCATTACATCCAAGAAATACCCATCAGAGAGAAAGGGGGGAGACGAAGAAGGGGACCAAAGGGATGCAAATGTCGTTGCTGAAGAAAGTTGTCTTTCATCAACCTACCAAACATAAATAGTTGATCCTCCATACATAGTGCAAGTTTATGAAGGGGATTACACACTTAGAGCGGCACACCTGCACAAAGAGAAACTCTACCTTTGGCTAAAATCCATATTAGTATCACTGATATAGAAAAACTAAAATCCATGAAGAAGGAACATAATCTGAAACACACACATATATGAGAAGTAAAAATAAAAAAGAACAATTAAGAATATGATAAATCTGCATGGCAAGCTAGCCTCAAATATCAGTGTCAAGATTATACCAAATGTGACAAAGAATTCATATCCACTTCCTGAAGCGAGAGCGGGTCATCAATCGCCTTATTTGCCAGAAAATCAGCAACCATATTAGCCTCTCTAAAACAGTGTTTAAGCTCAAAGGATTGAAAGACGTTAATATTTTAAGGACCAAATCTAGTCTGTATCTTAGTTTCCATGAGGAATTCTTTCTAGAGGTGATTATATTATAGGTCACCATTGAGTCCCCCTCAATTATGATCTTAGATATCTTCATGGAGTTAGCAATCGAAAGATGAAAGAGAAGAGATTCCATCTCCGCTACATTGCTGGAGTCTGAGGGAAGGTTTTTGCAAGCTGCTCTAATAATGTTACCCTCAAAATTTCTAAAAACAATCCCCGCTCCTGAAATGCCTGGATTTCCCCTAGAGGCACCATCATAATTTAGTTTCAGAAAACCAGAAGGAGGAGCAGACCAAGTAGCATTAAGGCGGGAGGAAGAAGATGAGCAAGAAGCTTGACATCAATGAGGCGGAAGGCACTGGAGAAGAGGCCAATTGTCATAAATAAAAAATAGTTATAGTTAATTGATGAATTGTCATGACATAATTAAGTTATTTTGAGTTCTATAGTGAAAACTATACAAATGAAATTGAATTCAATTTAGTGATTAATATTAAAAATAGTGATGTTTTATATTTTCTATTATTAGAGAATCAACCATACTCGTCAATATTTGTGATGATTTTATCCAAGTATACTAAATACTTATTTATGATTTATAACAATTTGAATATAACTTATTTCAATAAAAATACAATAATTATAGATAAACATAGATAACTTTATTAAAAATTATTATTAATATAATAAAGTAAGTATTAATAATATATATGTAAAATAAAAATTTAATATTAATTATAAATAAATAAGATTAATTAATCATTATTTATATTAGATCTCAATAATAAATAATTATTATACAAAAAATTATTAACATATAATAAATATATTGTTTAAAATGATATAAATTAAATTAATTATTATAAAATCTAATATACAAATAAAATCATCATTTGTAATTATATAATATTAATAAATAAATAATATCATATTATTGATGGCAATGCCTTAGTCTTATATTAAACCGTCCTAGAAATCAATCTCAAATTGGTATGTGCATCTAGTACCCAATATTTTTAAAATAGCTTACAACAAACTAATATGAGCTAGTGGGTGAAAGGAGAGATGGGTGAGAGAAAGCAAGTGGGTGGAGGTATTGGTAGGGTTTTTGAAGGGGTGACTATTACGAAGGTGGTGGAGGATTCTAATTTGGATGCAGATGGTGAGGAGGGTTTTGGGGGTGTAGAGAGAGCTAGTCCTTTCTTTTTCTCTATTTGTGTGCCTTCATTCATTGGGGGGGTTAGGTTTTCTCTGGTTTATGATAGTGCTATGTCAAAGCAGGCAGATCATGTGGTTGTGCATGGAGGAGGTGTACTTTTTATCTTGAGGAGTCTCTTTAGAGAAGGACAGTCTATGTTCTTTGGATGTTATGGGTGTTGGCACTTTGGTTATTTGTATTGGTGTTTTTCGTATTATATTTTGAGTTTTGTGGGTTTTCACCTCTAGGTGTTGTATTGTTTCTCTTTCACCACATTGGATTTGGAAGTTGTTGGAGGTACTTGCATTGAACAAGAGTGTAGAGATTTGTGGTTTGTGTTGGATCCCTTGAATGAGGGGGTATTTTCTTTGCTCAGCTGGTTCTTTGCTATAGTGTTGGTGGAGGTGGTTGGGTTCAAGATTTTTGAGATGAAGCAATTTGATGCATCCCTCATCCCCTTCACCTTCCTCTGTGTCTGTTGGGATTCTACTATCCCGATGATGATGCGGTTTGGGTTTTGAGAAGATTTATCTTATATTCTGAGTGTTAGTTGCTTCTTTGGGAGTTCTTTGGTGACCCCCACTGTCTGTGGATTTTTCTATTTTTGGGTTGTTTTCTGCTATAGGTTTTTTGTGAGGACTTGTAGTTCTCTTCTCAAGGATTTTTTGATGGCTTCTATGTTTATTGGGACAATTTTGTTTTGATCCATTTCTAGTGAAGGGTATCTCCTTATTTGGGGTAAATTTTTTATTCTGTTGGTTTTGAGTGGGCCACATTGGATTCTACTATTCTTTATCTTTTGTTGGCATTTTTTACCTCTTTATTGGCTACCCTTCATGGTTCTCTTATTGCGGTGAAGTGGCCTCCTATGGAGGTGGAGTTCTATCATGAGGATGTGGCTAAGAGTTTTTTTCTTCTATTTTTCTTCCCCTCTCATACCTTTCCTATTGAGGTGGTAATGTCTCATCTTTATGTGGAGTGTGACTATGCAAGTGGGGATGGTCTTGGGGTAAGGGGTTGGTTTGTGCATGGTGTCTCTTCTTTTTTGTTATCTCTTACTCTATTGTAAATATTGATGTGGGTATCTCTTCTATTAAGGTGGAGAGGGGCTTTGCAGGAGAGGTGAATACTTTCTATTATAGAGCCTTCATTGACTATTGTATGATGATTTTGGGTGTCATTTTAAAATCCAATGATGAAGATTTGGAGAGCCTTTCAAAACTAGTTATTCCTCATCATGCTCCAAGATGCTTGGGAGGTTAAATTTATTCCAGTTAGTTTATTATGTTTATACTTTAAGTTATATCAAGTGAAGATTATGATAACCTTGGTAAAATACATTATTTAGATTAATGAATCCTAGAAAGAAACTTGCATTCATGTTCAAGGCTAAGGGAGCCTATACAAGACCTTTGTATTTACTTTAGGGGCTTTGACCTATTGTTGCAGTAGCTTAAGCTTTGTATGATTAGTCTCCTTTAGGTTGTTTCTTTTCAGCTATTTGTAGGGTTGATGTTTGGCTATCTATCTATTGTAGCTATTTGTTACTGGATTTGAGATCTTACCAGAATCTATTTTTATAAGGTTCGACGACCCCTTAAAAACTTGTATTACACACACATACACACACTTAAGTGTTTACAAAATAAAAATGTAATACTAACTATACATTAATAAATTTAAATTAAATTATTATAAATTTAATATATATAAAAACCATCTATTTATAACTACATAATACTAATAAATAAATAATATTTTATATAAAAATACTTTTTAATTGTGATGTAATATAAAGACAGTTATGTATTTTTCATAAATTTTGCCTTAAAAATTGTTGTCATAGTACACACATAAAATGTACTTATTTTTATTATCATCAATTAACTCATTTTTATTATCATCAATTAACTCTAAAATGTGTGAAATGATTGAAATAAATAGTACTAGACTAACGACAAGTACAAATAAAGTAAAAGAACCTATGCTAGCTCTTGTAAAACTTTGCTCAAAACATTTGTTCTATAAGAAAAATTGAAAGTGAAATATATTGTCATGCTAACCTGTTTAAATTTTGTTGGTATGCTAGAAGCAAGTGTAAAGCATAGTTTAAGGAAATTTCAAGGTTTAGAAATATTAAAATAGAAAGAAAGTTAAGAGGCAAGTATGTTTCATTCCTTTGAGCTTGATTGTTGGGCATTTCTCAAGTTAATTTGTTTTTATAATATAATTGGGCCTCTTCTTTTAAATTAAGAATATTTTTAATTAACAAATAAAATTTATTATTAAAAGAAAAGTAATTAATACTTGATTTGTAAAAATATAGCATTGACATCTTAAATATATAAATGGATACATGCTATTTAGTTTATTAATGTGAACATAAAAGATCGTCTTATTTAACAACATTACTTATAAATAATTAACATATATTATATCATGCACATATTTATGTATTCCTTATAATAAATTAGATTATAATAGTTAGATGTATCAACATTTTGATAAATTTTTTTATTTATGATCATTCAAATATTATTATAGTAGAAAAATAGAATTTATGACATAGTTTTTTTTCCAACTAAGTGACCAAAGTCACTAGATTTTTTTACTATATTAAACTATAAATGTCAAACTACAACATAAACACCAAAAAAATAAGGGGTGATGTCAGAGAAGCATCCATGAATCCCAATCGTAAAGGAAGTTGATGAGAACCCATGAGACAAATGAAGCAAAGAACAACCCATAAACCCCCATAGACGAACATTGTCCACATAACGAAGGGAACACTACTAATCAAAAGTGATCAAAATATCTCTCAGAAGGGGATGGATCTTGACGAGAGAAAAAAACATCTCCTAAGTCATCCAAAGAAATAAATCTCAATGCATCACTCTGACAAGAATCTATATCAACAAGTTCATTGAAACCATCCAAAGTATCAGACCATGAAGAACCTTCATGATCAGGTAGAGAAACTTGACCTTCATGATCAGATAGAGAAACTTGAGGTGGAGGGACAACCAGAGTAGTAGACTCATCTCATTGTTTATCATCTGAGAAAATGGTCATAATAGCCATGAACCAGTCAAGAGCAGCAATTGTGTGTGTGTAAATGGGTACCTGTTAGAAACAACACAAACACTCAATAAGTCATTATATTAGTCCAAAAGGGTTAGAAAAGTATGTAAAACCCACTAAAACTGACCTATTTCCTGCTAACTAGGAGGAGTGTGATTAACAACATATTAGCCCTCAGAGTATGCTATAAATCAGTGACGAATACAACCTAGCATGAAGGATTTTTACTTAAATAACAAGCTAAAATATGATAAAACATGCAATCTAGCTCTAAAAGATGAAATAGAAACAATAAACTAGCATGAAATGAAAGATGAAATATGAATCTAGAGTGAATCTAACAGCATAAAAATGTATTTTTGATCTAAGGTGAAGGCTTATTTGCTCTCAAAATAGGCTTCTATTTATAGAAGAATGGGAGAGAGAGGGGGGGGACAAGGTTCATTTATGAATTTGGAGACTCATAACTGAATATGTAAGAGCCTTTAATGCCCAAGGCATTAATAAGGCATGGGAGAGACATGGGCTTAAGACATCTTTATTAATGAAGGCATTAATGAAGGCCTTAAAGAGGGAAGGGAGGATGTAAGAGAAT
>MU225293.1:8821013-8832864 GCA_018584345.1 Thuja plicata | reverse complement strand
CAGAGATGGGATGATGGTCAGACAGGGCAGTAGGATGCACAGATACAACATTACCCATTTCATCAGGAATGAAGGCAAAACTATTCGAGTGCGCGTAAAATCTATCAAGCCTAGCATATATTCTGGAGTATCCCTTCTGAAAGTTACACCAAGTGAATCTCAGATTAGGATCGGTATTGTCATTGTTCTTGAGGGGGTCAAAATTTTTTTTTCCTTGGATCATATTATTCCAAGGTACCACCTCAGCAGGTTTCCAGTTGAAAGGTCTGCCACCCGATTTATCTTTTTGAGATTCAACCATGTTAAAGTCACCCCCCAAGATCCATGGGATGTCAGGAAGGGATGATATCCAAAGCCAGAGATCAGCCCTCTCCAAAGGATCATTAGGAGCGTAAACAGAGAAGATTCCAATGGTCACATTATTGATACAGATAGATGCCCACACAGCACCATTGCATGGGGATCTACCTGTATCAATAATATGCTTGGACCATTTCGGGTTAATTAACAACTCCGTACCTCCTTTTCCTTTAGAATGAGCAGAGAAAATTTTAATGGAATCCTTCCAGATTAAGTCCAAACTAATATCTAACATAAAATCAACAGCTTTAAGTTCTTGAAGCATTATAAAATCTTTGTTAGTAACTGTATCCATAAAACGCTTAGCTATGTATTTTCTGTCCGGGGATTCAAGACCCCTCACATTCCAAGATATAAAATTCATCCTAAACTGTTTTCAGTGGGGACGCAACTAAGGTCCGAGGACCCACCTATATATTTGATAATGCTTTGTGAGGAGGCCTCTTCTCCCCCAAGCCCACCAGGGATTTTATTTTTTGACCCAGGAGGTCTGCCCCGTCATTTAGATCTGGGGAAATCTTTTTGCCAATCTAGGTCATCAGCTTCCGCATCAGAAATTTTTGAGTTTACATTTCCACATCCAGGTCTATCCGATGGAACAGACAGACATAGGTCTTTTGTGGGCTCTAATGGTATAGTTATCATGTTTCCTTTATTTGCAGGAAGAATCTCCAGATAGTATCCTTCGTCAATTTATTTGAAGATCTTAGTATCAACAGGGGTGGGGTTGATTTCAATAGGGGTGGGAGGAGCAGAGGGTATAGGAGTCACAGGTGGTGTATTCATTTTGTTAGTTTTAACTATATGAGCTTCTGTATTATCAGTTTTCCTTCTTTTTTTATCCGATTTCTTTTTCACAATTTGAAACCCATCTATCATGTTAACATCTAGAGAGGGAACAGACACGATGGAAGGGGCTTGATTATTGTTGAGTGTAGCAGATGGGGAAGAAATCACAGGAGGTGCCTTAGTAGTCTTGTCAGAAGGAGCAGAGTTATTCATTTTCGTATTACCAGTAGATTTTTGGGGAGGGATATCCACACCTTTCCTTTTGATGATTGGGCAATCCCGCCGAAGGTGCCCTTCTTTTTTGCACAGAAAGCAGGCATTCAACCCTCCCAAAATTTCCAAGGGGCAAGAGATTAAATCACTAGGAATGTTGATCTCAAGGGCCGATGGAATTTCAATCCCAGGTTTAATCGAAATTAAAGCTCTGGCGTCCATGTGAGGAACCAGTCGAGTAGTTTCATCTAACCTAATAACTTTACCGAGTGGTTCCAACAGCTGCGTAATAAAATGCCATAGATATGGGGGAAGTTTTTTTATAATGATCCATCTAGGAGCTGACAGAGCAAGCACTTCTTCCTGTATAGCTTCCGGGGTCCAAGCTAATGCGCGAAAAGAAGTGTTACCCACAGTCCAGTATTGTCGTTTGAGGACAGCCTCTTGTGCATCAGCGGATTTAAAAAAGATAACAAACAACCCCTTCTGCAACTGCCTACAGAAAGAGATATTATAACCTAATTTGATATTCCAGTAATTATAAAACCAATCATCAAGAAATTTTCTTGCAGGGCATCTTTCAACATCAACAACAGCAAAGAAAATGGCAAAGTTTTGTAACCTACTTTTTTCCTTCGCAATCTCACCAAGCATTTCAGTGTTAGGGCATATGGTAAAAGGTCTCAAGGCGTCCAGAGAACCCTTACCTTGTTCGGCCTCTTCATGGAGATGAACAACACTAAACCTAGCCGAAGCAGCGACGACAGAGGAGTTAGCCACCGCCTCAGAGAAGGTTTTCGTGGTTGAGGAAGCATTTTGTTTATCAGAGCCGAGGTCATGAATTTTAAGTGCAGGGGAGGAGGTGAGGGTATTAATGGGAGTTAAGGCAGGGTCTATGGCATCTGCTGCGGGTGTTAAAGGCGGACCTGACATTACAAACTAAAAACAAATAAGAACACGCACACCTATTTTCATCGGGGAGAGAGTATTCGCTGTTGAGGACGCCACGTCAGAGATCGTTCAAACTTCGCCACGCGAAAATTCGAAGAGGAAATTGAAAAAAAAAAATGAATTTTATATTCATTCTTTACAATTTTGTTTAAAACCTTTGTATTATAAAAAAAATTTAAGAAATAGGTTGTTGAAAACATTTTTAATATCAGAAAAGCATTATGAATATTTTTTCATAATATAAATAGTTGTCATGTAGTGACAAGTATATAGGCTTGAAATAAAAGTAGTTGTAGTGAAAGCTACGCAAATGAAATCGAATTTTGTTTAGTGATTGATATTACACATAGCCATGATTTATATTTTCGATTAATAGAGATGCAACCATATTTATCAAAATTTGTGATGATTTTATCAAATGATTATTTATGATTTATAACAATTAAAATGTAACTTATTTTAATAAAAATACAATAGTTGATAGATAAACATAAATATTTTTTATATAAATTATTATTAATATAAAAAATTAATTAATTAATTTTTCCTTTTTTCTTTTTCTTTCAGTTTTTTTGATCGACAAACCTCTGGTATAACACGGGACAGAAGTCCTGATACTAATACAAAATGACCTCCAGGGGAATTCCCCTTGATGTAGATAAAATTCATAAAAAAGGTCATGAATACAAATCAGGCTCCAAGGGTATACCCTTGGTACATGTAGCAGCACATGTCAGTGGTCTATGACCATAGATTACAATTACATTTTATTGCTACATATGTGCCTTATGGCCATAGAATACAAATCGTTATTACATAAGAGATCAAGGTTCTATCCTTGATGAATGACCTGATTCATTAATGCATACTGCAATCTGCCTTTAACAATAAGCCTTTGTGTCTCTGTTGAGAGTATATTGGAACTTTGAAAGACTACACCCAAGCTGAGTCTAGGTCTTAAGTGATGTTTTCTCTCGGACCCTACAAGGTGACTAGTATACTTAAAAAAAAACCTTAATTTAAAACCTTATATTTATCTTCACCTCATGAGATCTTCTTGTAAGCCACTTACCAATACTCCAATGCACTACCAGAATATGCGTTAGAGAACAAAATCATAAATGGTATTGAGCAAGCCAAATTCTTAGCATTGAAACTCAATCTTAAAATTAATCAAGGGACAAGGATAAACATAGTTATCTAGGTTAAACTTCTTAATGCAGTGATATTTCGATGTTTACCTTGCAGTCCTGCAGTAGATATTAGTGGAAAATTTTCATATTACTAGATGATTGTATATATAATAAAATAGTTTATATGTTTAGACAAGTGCCCAATTGAAAAAGTAGTGACCTTAGTACTTACTATCTACATGACTAGTTCTGTGCAGCTATTTACTATATACAAACTGGGACATTTGCTGCGCCTCTATTAACTATATCTAAGGTGACCCTTATGTTTACTGGTATTGTTTAAAACAAAGCGTCAACATACTTCCTTGACTTCTTTTTTCATTTCTTCCTAATTACTACTAGCTTTTCATCCAAGCTATCCTCGGAGTTCTCCAAGAACAAAGCTTCAACATTTTTTGGGTTCTTTTTGTTCCTAATTCGTCTCTTGAAGAAGTTGCAGATCTCCATCTACGTAATTTGAAGATCCATCCTTTTGAAGGATAGAGGAACCATATAACTTTTTTGCAGTTAAGTTATGATACAACCATTCAGTGTTTTCATACGACCTTACATTAAGCCAGTAAAGCGAAAAAGGAAAAAACATATTTCTTTTAATTTCGGACCAGTGAATATCAAAGATGGTCTTATCTTTGAATTCCAGGATCGGTTTATGCGTTTATTCCATGAGAAGAGGGCTCTTATCTATTTCCATGTTCACCTATACCTCCGGATTTGGGATTAGGTTGTTGTCAACGATGTTGTTAATTGCCTCCTAGCCTTTTAAAATTGTTGTAATGAGAACCAACTTACACAGAGAAACAAATTCTATCTTAGTGACTTTTTCTAGGACTAGACAAGAAATAAAAGTGCCAAGAAAGGCCCCATTGGACTGAAGAGTATAGCTAGCTATAACGAAGTGCTTCTCAAATAAAGTTTTAATGACCCCCCGGTGAGCCAGATCAGGCCCGTTTGGGTACTGGAATACCATATCCTGGATATGGTCAATTCAGGAAGATGCTTATCTTCAAAATGAAATTTGGAATATGGGCCTACCCGTTTGGTTCACCTGGAAGATGAATGAGAAGATGCATAAGGAATTTTAATTCTTTATTTTTTAATTTCTTTGAATATGGTGTGTATATATACACACATGCATATATATATATTTATGTGTGTGTGTGTGTGTGTATATACACACATGTATACACATATACACACGTGTGTGTATACACACACACACACATATACACATTTGTGTACATATACACACATACACACATACATGTGTGTATACACATATGTGTACGTATATACACATACAAGTGTGTATCCATATATACACATACATACATGTGTATATATACACATACACATGTGTATACACATATTTGTGTATATATACACACATACACACCATACATATACACATATAAGTGTGTATCAATGTATACACATATACACGTGTATATATATACACACATACACACATTTCTATATATATACACATATACACACACATATACACACAATATATGTGTGTATATATACACACATGTACATATACACATACAAGTGTGTATCCATGTATACACATATACACACATGTATATATATATACACACGTGTGTGTATATACATATACACACATTTGGGTATATATACAAATATATACACGTGTATATATATACACATGTGTGTATATACACACGTGTATATATACATCCTTATAGCAATATAGTATACATCTTTATAGTCGCGGATCCCATGAAATATTAAATTTGCTTTTGTAAAAATTGGAATTGGAATAGAAATTCTAATTCCACCTATTTAGGTGGAAGATGATATTCCCATTTTGGCCCCAAAATGAGAATTTCGTAATTCAAATTCCATTTTTATTCATGGACCCAAACATGGAATTTGGCATTATCTAGAATTAGATAATGCCAATTCCAGTCATATTCCAGGAAACAAACGGGCCTTAATTTCAGGATGTAGTTCCACCTTTCGAGCGTGATGGGCCCTGGAGGCCATCTCCCTGTTCGTTTTAAAAGAAAAAATATGCACATTAGAATCCATAGTCACAACGGAGGATAGCTCAGGAAAAATTATGCAGAGAGGAAGACACCGAAGTGCAGGGTGAAAAACTATAGGAAAGGTCAAAACTAGAACAAAGAAGGATTAAAAAAAAAGTAGCCTCGCATAAAAGGCATGATGAGGTCACATGCTTACGACGAGAGGATAGTATCATGAGTCTGATGGTGTGAGACGGGGTGGCCCTCTAATGATGGGCCCGTAAGGAAAGGGAAAAAAAGGCACAAAGTGAGGGATGAGGCCAAGAAGAGAAGAACATGATTGGCCTCGAGACAGATAAAACAAAGGAAGTGGGGAATCATAGAAAAAAAACACTGCATATTTAACATAAAAGTTAATGAAGAGAGTTAACGGAAGGCTCTCAACCAAAAAAAACAAGTAAAGTTCAAATAAAAATAAATAAATTGGAGGCTGAATACTGGGGGTAACAAACAAATAAAAGATAAGGTAGGAAAGGGTAAACTCATGAATGGGACATTGTTGGATTTTCAGAATAAAATCTGATTGCTTGAACCTCTTTCTTTGACTTTCCAAAAGTTGAAAATCTCCTCTGTTTTATTTCTCAAAGAATATCATATTTTGTGTAGACTTTTTTGACATAAGTTCAAATCAGATTTTGGGGAAGTCTGATTTCTTCTTTAGACTTCTGATATTTTCTTGGGACAACATTTACTTTATAAGTGAAAGAATGTCTTTATTCTTTCAAAAAGAAGAATAGACTTTTAGGAAGTTTATTTCCAGCAACAACAAATTAGTTCGTTTTTGTAAGTGCTATGTTTTATCAAAGACTTGTTTATTGCAACAACAGTTGCAATTTAATTATATTGTTAAGCAGTGATTGCTTCAAGATATTTTGTATGCAGTCCTAGTAGCTGCAAGTTTATTTTATTGTAGAAGTTAATTTTTAGATTAATAGAAGCAAAAAGAAGCTTGCATATCTCCAGTTTTGTTCGTGTTTATTGTCTGCCCTATTTTTGGGTTTCTTGATTTTATTCATTGCTAAAACATAGTATTTCCTGTGTGTTTCCAGAATATAGAGTGATTATATATTCTTTACATGGTATCAGAGTTGATTGGCCCTCAATCCTTGTGAGTTTGGGCATTTGTTTTTTCTGGGTGATTGTTTATCTTGCACAGGAGACATGGCTGGAGATGTAGGAAAGAGCTGGTAGGAGCCACCATCCTTTAATGGACAAAATTATGATGTTTGGGCAAAGAAGATAAAGACCGTAATTGTTGCAAACAATTTGTGGGAGCTTGTGGTTAGTGACTTTGTGGATGTGACTGACCTAGCTCTGTTCGCTGCCCTCACAAACAATCAGAAGACTCAGTTGAAGGAGTCAAGAAGGAAAGATGCAAAAACTTTGAGTTTGATTGAAACTGCCTTGACAGAGGCAATCTTTCCCATAATAGCAGTAGCTGATTATTCCAAAGAAGCTTGGGATATCCTTCATACTAGTTTTAAAGGGACTGAAAAAGTTCATCAAGTGAAGCGCCAAATGCTTCAAAGGGAATTTGACATTTTAGCTCAAGACTCTCTAGTTTGATAAACCAGTTGAGAACCAATGGAGAAACCATGGAGGAGCAACAAATAGTAGAGAAAATTTTGAGAAGTCTACCCTCAAAATTTGATACTCTAGTTATTGTCATTGAAGAGGCAAAAGATCTCTCAACATTGACTGTTGATGAGTTGATGGGTTCTTTTCAAACCCATGAGCATCAAATTAATAGATTAGCAAATTCTTTTCAAGAGCAAGCTTTCAGAGCTCAAGCCAGTGCAAGAGGCAGAGGGAGAGGAAGAAATAACTTTGGAAGAGGCTCAAGAGGCAGAGGTCATGGCAACTTTGGACAACAAAATGCTGGAGGAGAAAGCTCAGAATGAGCAACCACAAATGAGGGAGCTAGCAACTCTCAAAATAATTCTAGAGGAGGCAAGAAGAATAGTAACTCGAACAAGAGCAATGTTGAGTGCTATTATTGCCATAAATTTGGGCATTATGCAAGTGAATGCTGGAAAAAGCAAAGTGATCAGTCAAAGAAAAGTGCTAATGTGGCTGATGTGAAAGTGGGTGATGGAAATAATTACACAACCTTCATCATGTGCAATATTGGTGAAGAAGGCAGCCCCGAAGTCTGGTATTTGGATAGCGGTTGCAGCAACTACATGAGTGGTAATGAAAGTCTTTTTTCTTTCATTGATAAATCTATAAAGTTTGAGATTAGAATATAGGGAACAATGGAATTGTTCTAGTTGTGGGAAAATGATCTATTATGATCCGCACCAAGCAAGGTGAGAAACAAGAAATTTAGAATATTTATTTTCGCCCTAGAAATAAAGCACAATTTGATGAGTGTTAGACAACTCATTCAAAATGGATATAAAGTGCTGATGGAGAATGATCATTGTGTCATTTATGAGAAGGATGGGAGTAAGAAAATAATTGCGGTAGTCCAAATGACAAAGAATCGAATGTTTCCATTGAAGGTAGAAATGTGTTTCTCTTCAATTTCAGCAGTTGCATCTCCCAAGAAAGCATGTACAGCAGTACAACAATCAGCCTTCAAGAGCGTGATTGAAGACCCCTCCAAGCTATGACATTTAAGGTATGGACATTTTGGCTATGCTGGTTTAAGTTTATTGTCCAAGAAAATAATGGTAGATGATTTTCCATGTATTAAAGAGTTCAATAGCAAGTGTGAGGCTTGCATTTTGGGTAAGAAACATAGGCTGCCCTTTAATTCTGGAAACTCTAGAAGGGCAAGAGCACCATTAGAGTTGGTGCATACTAATTTAGTTGACCCTATGCAAATCACTTCCATTGGGGGGAGTACTTATTTTATGACCTTCATAGATGATTTCAGTCGTAGAACATGGGTTTATTTTATGCAAAATAAATTTTAATCTTTTGATAAGTTTTTAGAATTTAAAGCCTAGGCTCAAAAAGAAAGTGGACATAATCTTAAAGTCCTAAGGTCAGACAGAGGGAGGAAATATACCTCCAATATTTTTGTGAAATTTTGCAAGCAGATGTGGTGACATTTAACTGATTAAATGTTTGATAATGTTAAGTTGAAGATAATGCAAGGCATTAAAATAGTTAATGGTTTGTATTGTCATTGATGTCAACTTGAATTCATCTGTACGGTCATATACATAATGCCAAAGACTTCAGAGAATCAATGAAACAAAGGTTATGCTTTCAGCAATGCATAAAAGTCAAGTATTCACTAAGTGACAGACAACACCGACGGAGTGCACACCATTGGTAAATGCAAAGAAGAAAAGTCATAGCGATACCTGATGAGAAAAAGACAGTGTTACTCGATGAAGCAAAACCACAAGATGCCCGACGAGCTGAAGACAAAGTTGCTCGACGAGAAAAAAATCCAATGATACCTAACGGACAGAGATCTCGAAGCTAACTGGAGTCATGCCGACAGAACTGACAGTTGTCACTGACAACTAACTGAAGAATTGACTGACGGAATAGAGAGTTCAGAAAATGACAAAATATCTAGCTGACAATAGCTAAAGATAGACTTAACTAGTTGTTTTCTTTGTTTTATTCGACTAGAGTTAAGTAATTGATTTAAAGCTGATTTATATAGAACTGGCATGAAGATAACTACAAGACAAATGAGAAATTGTGTTTTAAATTAAATTGGCTGGATTGTTTGTCATGCCAAGAATCAAGAAACAGTGAATATCGTGTCTATATAAGAGACAAGCTTAATTCATTTTCGTATCACATGAAAAGGGGATTAAGGGGAGTGAATAGAAAGAAGATGCTAAAGAGAAACTGATGAAGAACAAATTCATGCAGTACTGATCAATCAAACTAAAGGAGAGCTAAGGAATTCTACAGACACAGACGAACAATAAGCACAACATCATAGAGAATAAAAAATGGAGCACAAAAGAATTGAATTGATACATTGATCAGAGAGGTAATGTACTTAAGTAGATCTGAAAATCTGCAATTCAAGTTGCATTATAAATAGGTCATTTTGTTTCAGTTTAACCATTGAAGTATCAAGTCTCTTAATAGAGCAGGACTTAACAGTCTTCTATATATTGAGGTACATCCCAAGGAGTGCCAAAAAGTTTGATTCATGAAAGTAGCATTGGATATGCCTGATGCCTATTGACAGTCTAAGAGAGAAGCTGATTCAAGGATGGCAGTATTAGATGTCCGATACTAAGTGACAACCTATATGTGTAAAACCCTCTAACAAGGTTACACCTAACAGTGTGTTTGTAACCTTTAGCAGGGTTGGCTCCTAACAGGGCTCACTTCAGAAGAGTAAAAATTTTGGGTACCGGTCCCGGTGGTTTTTTCCCTTAACAGGGTTTTCATGTTAAAATTCATGTGTTATATGTGTGTATGATATATTTCTTTACTGTTTTATATCTTACATAATTCATTCTGGATTTATCGGTATACTCTGCATATTTACCGTATTTCGGTAAATAGATAATTGCTTATTAGTAAACATTAAGAAGAAGGTCTAATAGAGAAATCCGACAAGTAGTAATTTGATATAAGTTGTTCAAAGGCATTCATCTTGTAGGACAAACATAACTTGAGAAATAATTAGTGGTTCTAAGAGTTGAAGGGTTGATTTAAGAAATAGTTTGAGGCTGCTGATTGACCCCCCCTATCTCAGTTATTACTAACAATTGGTAGCAGAGCTTGTGTGCTTAGAAGGAAAGTTTCAAGACCTAAGGCAAAGATCACAAGATGAACAGACGAGATGTGCCCAAGTTGAACAAAGATAGTTTTGTTTCATGGCATTGCAGAATGAGACTCCACTTATCAGGTATTGGGAATGATGTTGCTCAATTCCTAGAAACTGAATATGTGTTTCCCATAGGAGTACCAACAGTTGAAAAAATGAGAGAGAAGCATGAACATAATGACATGATGATAGAATTTGTTTCCTCACTCTCCGATGCTGAATTTGAAGATGTCAAAGAATGCAAAACTACAAAGAAGATGTGGGACAAATTGAAGCTTGTACATGGTGGTGAAAAAAAAAATTTGAGAGCCAAGGTAGAAAGACTTAGAGGAAAGTTTGATGATCTAAAAATGAAAGGAGAAAACATCACTCAGTACAGCACAAGAATTAAAGAAGTAGTCAATGCTATTCGAGGAGTTGGAGGTGTACTGGAAGAAGATACAATGGTAAGTAAAATTCTAAGAACCTTACTGCCTACTTATGCTATTAGAGTATCTGCCATTCAAGAAATGAGAGTAGTAGCAAATAGAAATGTTACTCTAGACAGTTTAATTAGAAGACTGATTTTATTTGAGATGAATAACTTCGATAATAGGGTAAGACATAGAGTTTGCATTCAAAACTTCTATGAGAATAAGTAAATCAAGTCACAAAAACACCATGAGAAAAGATAGTGATAGTGAAAATGAAGAAGATGATCTTGATGAAATTGAAGCACTTATGGCCAGAAGAATGTAGAGAGGCAAAGGTAAATACAAAGGTAAATTACCACTTGTTTGTTTTAATTGCAAAGAGATTGGACATTTTGCTGCAAGATGTACTAACAGAAGAAAATATGACAGAAGTAATGACAGATCTTTTGAGAAGAAGTTTGACAGAGGTGATTACAGAAGCTACCGACAATCAGAAAGAAGAGATACCCGAGACTATAAGGACAAAGGAAATAAGGTCAGATACCTAGCAAAATGCAAGGATGACATGATACTGACACTGAATCTGATGAAGCCATCAAGATGGTTTTTGTGGCTGTAAAGGATGATTCAGATGATGATGAAAAAAATGTATCTAGAAATAGCTCTCATATCTAAAATTAGCAAAAATGATGTTTAGATCATAGATAGTGGCTCCACTCATCATATGACTGGTGATAAGCAAAAGTTTGAGACTTTTGAATACTACAAGGGTGGATCAGTAAGAATGGGAAATGACACCTTGTCCAGTTGAAGGTAGAGGAACAATAATGTTGAATAACAAGATAAAGTGTGAGAATTCTTATTGGGTAAATTTGGATTGAATTATAATCTATTGAGTGTTTCTCAGTTGAATAATTTAGGTCACAAAGTAGCATTTGAAAATAAGAAGACAAAGATCTTCAACAAATTTGGAAATCTGATTGGCACCAGTGAGAAGACAAAAGGTAACTTATTCTATCTGAATGATACTGACTCCACTTGTTTGATTGCTACAAATGAAGACATATGGTTATGGCACAAAAGATTGTGTCATGTGAACTTTGACAACATGATGAAAATTAG
>MU225293.1:8794879-8820963 GCA_018584345.1 Thuja plicata | reverse complement strand
AATGATACTGACTCCACTTGTTTGATTGCTACAAATGAAGACATATGGTTATGGCACAAAAGATTGTGTCATGTGAACTTTGACAACATGATGAAAATTAGCAAAAAGAGAAATGTCAGAGGCTTACTAACAATGACCAAGCCTGACAACATCATGTGTAAAAACTGTCAAAAAGGTAAAATGATAAAGTCTAGTTTCAAAAGCAAAATCCATACGTCTGATGAAATTTTAGAATTAGTCCATACTGATTTATGTGGACCTATGAGGAAAAAGAGTTATTATGGAGATAATTATTTTATTCTCTTTGTTGATGATTACTCTAGAATGATGACAGTTATGTTTCTAAAAGATAAATCAGAAGCATTTAAGATGTTCAAATGGTATAAGGCTATGGTAGAGAAACAAAGTGGTAAGGATCTACAATGTTTGAGATCAGATAGAGGAGGTGAGTTTATATGAGATGAATTCACTAACTTTTGTAATGAGCATGGTATAAAAAAATAGGTTTCTGCACCAATTACACCACAACAAAATGGGATTGCTGAGAGAAGGAATAGATCAATAGTTGATTGTGCTAGAACACTGATGATAGAAAAAGGCATCACCCAAATATTTTGGAGGGAAGTTGTCAGTACTACTGTTTACACACTAAACAGAGTACAATTGAAGAAAGACACCAAGAAGACACCTTATGAGCTATGGTATGGATACACACCCAATGTAAGTAAGTTATTTCAAAAATTTTGGCAGTCAATGTTATATCTTAAAAGATGATAGAAATGGAAAACTTGACTCCAAGAGTGATGAAGGAATCTTTCTAGGGTATTGTACCAAGAGCAAGGCTTACAAATGTCTAAACAAAGCCTCTAACAAAATTATTAAAAGTGAAAATGTAAAGATAGATGAATTTGCAGAGAAGAATGAACAAGAAAGCACTAAAGAACCATAGGACTACAATAAGTTCACTTACAATGAGGAACCTGACACTCTACCCTACCAACAATGTAGAGCCTCTGAGCTAAAAATCATTGCTCCCGAGCATCAGGCTGCAAATACCGACGGTCATGATAATGATCAAGATAATGTGCAAGGTGATGGACATCAAAATAATGATCAAGCTGATAGACAAAGAACTGTACCTGTACTTGAAAGATATCTAAGAAGGAACCATCCAGAGGTCCAGATCATAGGAGATAAGAAAGCTGGTACAAGAACAAGAAGTAAGTCTTTAAACTCAAATTGTTTAATTTGTGAGTTTGAGCCAAAATATGTCAATGCTACACTAGATAATGAGGAATGGATAAGTGCTATGAATGATGAGATTGAGCAGATTGACAAAAAAAAAATATGGTCACTTGTGCCAAGAGCAGATGACAAGAATATCATCGATACAAAATGGATATTCATGAATAAGCTGAATGAGAATGGAGAAGTCACAAGGAACAAAGCCAGACTAGTATACAAAGGGTAGGCACAAGAGGAAGGTATAGACTATGGAGAGATCTTTGCACCCGTTGCTAGGCTAGGAGTAAGAATATTACTTGCTTATGCTGCATTCAAAGGATTCAAGGTATACTAGATGGATGTCAAGTCAGCATTCCTAAATGGAATACTTGAAGAAGAAGTATACATTGAACAACCAGAAGGGTTTGTTGATCCAGAAAAGAGGGACATGGTATGTAGACTTCACAAAGCCTTGTATGGATTGAAACAAGCTCCAAGAGCCTAGTATGAACGACTTCATTCCTATCTAATAAGTATTGGATTTGTAAGGACTAGTGAAAATAGTAATCTTTATTTAAAAGAAGATACTAATGTTAACACCTTTATTGCTGAAATATTTGTTGATGACATCATATTTGGAGACAATGATATCCTATGCAAATCATTTTCTAATGAGATGAGAAAAAATTTTGATGTCTCTATTTTGTAAGATCAAGTTCTTTCTTGGTCTACATATTCAAAAAAGTGAAGGAATTTTCATTACACAATCCAAGTACATCAAATAGGTCCTAAAAATATTCAAGATGGAAGAATCCAAACCAGTTGTAACACCGATGGCTACTGTATGTAAGTTGACAAAGGAGGAAAAAACAATAGAGGTAAATAAGACTTTGTACAGATCAATGATTGGAAAATGCATGTATGTTGTACACACTAGACCAGATATTGCACATGCAATAGAAATTGTTGCTAGATTTTTTGCTAACCCCAAGGAATCGCATATGATTGCTGTGAAAAAAATTCTAAGATATCTAAACAATACTGAGGAATTCGGCTTTTGGTATAGAAGAGAAGGAAAATTTGACCTAAGGTGTTTACCAATGCTGATTGGGCTGGGAATCTTGATGACCGGAAGAGCACAACTGGAGGAGCATTCTTTATGGGTGACAAACTTGTCACATGGATTAGCAAGAAGCAAGGATGCATCTCTCAGTCTACTGCAGAAGTAGAGTACGTTGCTACTGCTGAAAATTGCTCAAATATTGCATGGATCAAATGGTTGCTGGAAGGTATGCATATGAAGATCTTAGAACCGGTGATTATCTATTGTGATAATACCAATGCAATAAATATTTCCAAGAATACAGTCATGTATGCAAAAACTAAACACATTGCCATCAAGTATCATTACTTGAGAGAACAATTTCAAGAAAAAGAGGTGATACTTGAGTATGTGTAATCCAAAGAACAATTAGCTGATATCTTCACCAAGCCACTGCACAAGGATACATTTGAGTACCTGAGAAAGAGACTAAGGGTCAAACCCTTGCCTACCAGTCAGTAAAATGACTGAAGGTTGCATCAACCTACATATTATTATAATATCATTCATGTTGATGCAAGCAAAGAGATGAACTTCAAAGATACATCTATATATAGACAGGTATATATCAGAACTAAGCACCAGAACATATTGTTGTATTGCTGATGGATAAGGGAAATTCAAGAAATATATTATGGATAGAAAAAGAAAAGATTGTTTGACATGAATGTTGGATATTTGTAAAATATTTGTTTGGCATTGTTGTCAAAGGGAAAGAGATTATCCATATTATCACATTCGTTGAAGAAAAAGGAAGAGAAATTATACGTAATCAAATTACTCCAATAGGGAGAGATTATATCCTTAAGGAGAGAAAGTTGTATAAAAGATTATACAAAGGGAGAGTTGCTGAAAAGAGAAAAAGACATCAAAATAGGAGAACAGTCAAAAGGAGAGAAATTAACACAAGAAAAAGACTCAACACATCAAAAGACAAGAGAACTGCAGGAATCAAATCTAAGCTAAAATAGAGCTTACCAAAGTTCAAACATTTATCGATTGACAAAAGGGAGAGATTGGTAGTTTGATGAATCTCAACAATTGTATTTCATATTGTATTAGAAATAGTATAGTGTGATAATATAAGTTTGTTGCCATCAATGCCAAAGCAAGAGATTGATGACATGTAACTGATTAAATGTTTGATAATGTTAAGTTGAAGATAATGCAAGACATTAAATCAGCTAATGATTTGTATTTTCATTGATGTCAACTTGATATCATCTCTACGGTCATGTACATAATGCTAAAGACTTCAGAGAATCAATGGAACAAAGGTTATGCTTTCAGAAATGCATAAAATTCAACTATTCACTAAGTAAAAGACAATACTGATGGAGTGCACACCATCGATAAAGGCAAAGAAGAAAAGTCACAGTGATACCCGATGAGCAGAAGACAGTGGTGCCCAATGAAGAAAAACCACAAGATGCCCAATGAGTTGTAGACAGAGTTGCCTGAAGAGCAAAAAATCCAATGATACCCGACGGACGGAGATCCCAAAGCTAACTAGAGTCATGCCGATAGAACTGTCAGTTGTCACCGACAACTAACTGAAGAATTGACCGACAGAAGAGAGAGTTTAGAAAATGACAAAATATCTAGCTGGCAAGAGCTAAAGATAGACTTAACTGGTTGTTTTCTTTGTTTTATTTGACCAAAGTTAAGTAATTGATTTAAAGTTGTTTTATACAGTTGGCATGAAGATAACTACGAGAAAAATCAGGAGTTATGCTTTAAATCAAATTGGCTGGATTGTTTTTCACACCAAGAATCAAGAATCAAGAATCAAGAATCAAAACTAGTGAATATCACGTCTATATAAGAGACAAGCTTAATTCATTTTGGTATCACATGAAAAGGGCATTAAGGAGAGTGAATAGAAAGAGGATGCTAAAGAGAAACTGATGAAGAACAACTTCATGCAGTACTGATCAATCAAGCTGAAGGAGAGCTAAGGAATTCTGCAGACACCGACGAACAGTAAGCACAACATCAGAGAGAAGAAAGTATGGAGCACAAAAGAATTGAATTGATACATTGACCAGAGAGGTAATGTAATTAAGTAGATCTGAAAATCTGCAATTCAAGTTGCATTAGAAACAGGTCATTTTGTTTCAGTTTAACCATTGAAGCATCAAGTCTCTTAACAGAGTAGGACTTAACAATCTTCTATATATTGAGGTACATCCTAAGGAGTGCCAAAAAGGTTGATTTATGAAAGTAGCATTAGATATGCCCAATCCCTATTGACAGTCTAAGAGAGAGGCTGATTCAAGGATGGCAGCATTAGATGCCTAATACTAAGTGACAACCTATGTGTAAAATCCTCTAACAAGGTCACACCTAACAGTGTGTTTGTATTCTTTAATAGGGTTGGCTCCTAACATGGCTCACTTCAGAAGAGTAAAAATTTGGGGTACCGGTCCCAGTGGTTTTTTCCCTTAACAAGGTTTCTACATTAAAATCTAGGTGTTACATGTGTATGATATATTTCTTTACTGTTTTATATCTTACATAATTCATTCTGGATTTATCGGTATACTCTTCATATTTACCATATTTTTGTAAATGGATAATTGCTTATTAGTAAACATTAAGAAGAAGGTCTAACAGAGCAATCCGACAAGTAGTAAGTTGATATAAGTTGTTCAAAGGCATTCTATTGTAGGAAAAACATAACTTGAGAAATAATTAGTGGTTATAAGAGTTGAAGGGTTGATTTAAGAAATTGTTTGAGGCCACTGATTCAGCCCCCCTCTTAGTTATTACTAACAGAATGGTATAAAGAAGGAGCTAACAGCCAGTTATACTCCGCAGCAAAATTGAGTGGTTGAAAGAAAGAATAGGACCATCGTTGAGATGGCAAGAAGTATGATGAAAGAAAAAGGACTCCCAATTGAATATTGGGGAGAGGCTATAGAAACAGTTGTCTATTTAATAAATAGAATTCCTAAAAAGGCAGTGCATGACAAGATTCCATTGGAAGCATGTGCAAAGCATAGATGGACGGTTGAACACTTGAGAGTGTTTGGGTCTGTAGCATATGCACATGTGCCAAAGGAGAAAAGGAAAAAGATGGATGACAAGGGTGTGAAGTGTATCTTCGTGGGATATAGTCTTGATTCAAAGGCATATAGATTGTATAACCATGTCACCAAAAATATCATCATTTCAAGAGACGTGGAGTTCATTGAGAATGAGTCATGGGATGGCTCGGTGGACACGTCACTAAGCACTTCAAATAAAGTGCCAATTATTGCTAAAGATGATAACATGAATGAACAATAAGATGATATAACAACAGATATAGAAGGCTCCTGAAGGTAGCAAATTGGTGCAACAGAGACCAGCAACAACAATACAGAGAGTAGTGATCCCACTCTCGCCTCCCTAGTGCCACAATAGACCAAGAGTCTAAGGGAGATATACCAAGATGAAAGGTATAAAAATGAATTAAATGAAAATATAAATTTTGCATTATTTTCTCATAGTGATCCAATTTATTTTGAGGATGCTGAAAAAGAAGAAAAATGGTGTAAGGCCATGGATGAGGAAATAGATGCAATAAAAAGAAATGAAACTTGGGAGCTCACTAATTTACCTCCTAACAAGAAAGTTATTGGAGTTAACTGGGTCTACAAGACCAAGAGCAATGCTGAAGGAAAAATAGATAGGCATAAGGCTCGATTGGTGGTCAAGGGGTATAAATAGTAGTTTGGTAGAGATTATGATGAAACCTACGCCCCTGTTGCAAGAATGGAAACTATGTGTGCTGTCATAGCAATTGCAGCCCAACACAGATGGAAGTTATATCAAATGGATGTGAAATCCGCCTTCTTGAATGGAGTATTTAAAGAAGAGGTTTATGTGGAGTAGCCACCTGGTTATGAAGTTTTGGGTCTTGAAGGTAAAGTGTATAGGCTGAAGAAGGCTCTTTATGGGCTTAAGCAAGCCCCACGGGCATGGTATAGAAGAATTGACTCATATTTGATTAGCAATGGATTTTGCAAAAGCGACGGTGAGCCCACTCTTTACATCAAGGCAAAAAATGGTAATATTTTAATTGTTGTCTTTTATGTTGATGATTTAATATTTACTGGGGATAATGATTTCCTCATTGTTGATTTTAAAGAGGCCATGAAAAGAGAGTTTGAAATGTCAGACTTAGGTCTCTTGAGACATTTCTAGGCATAGAAATAAAACAAAGGCATGATGGAATTTTTATCTCTCAAGAAATATATGCAAATCAAATCTTGGAGAGATTTAAAATGCAGAATAGCAAGGCTACCCCAACACCAACTTTGGTAGGTCTAAAACTAAGCAAGAATGATTGCAGCAGCAATGTAAATCCAACTTTGTTTAAAAGCTTGGTTGGAAGTTTAATGTATTTGACAGCTACTAGACCAGACATAATGCATGCAGTAAGTTTGATTTCCAGATTTATAGAAACTCCAAAGGACTCCCATTGGCAAGTAGGAAAGAGAATCCTAACGTATGTAAATGGCACCAAGGGATATGGTATTTTGTATACTACAACAAATGATTTTGGATTGATTGGTTACACAGACAGTGATTGGGCAGGGAGTTTGGATGATCGAAAGAGCACTTTCGGATATGTCTTTCACATGGGTTCAGGTGTAATCTCGTGGAATTCTAAGAAGCAAAGCATAGTTTCTCAATATATAGCAGAGGATGAATATATAACAACAAATGCAGCGACATGTCAAGCTATTTGGCTGAGAAGGATCTTGGCAGAATTTAAGCAAGCACAAGAGGATGGAACCACAATATTTTGTGACAATATTTCCTCAATAGCTTTGTCCAAAAATCCTGTGTTTCATGGAAGAAGCAAGCACATTGAAATCAGGCATCATTTTATCAGAGAATTAGTTAAAAATGGTGAAATAAAAATGGAGTTTTGTAGGTCAGAGCAGCAGCTAGCAGACATTTTCACCAAGCAATTAGGCATTGCAAGTTTTGAGCACCTAAGGAGAAATCTGGGCGTAGTTCATTTGGATCAAGCATGATCATATTTTGTCGGCTCAAGACAATGGGGGAGTGTTGGATTTTTAGAATAAAATCTGACTGCTTGAGCCTCTTTCTTTGACTTTCCAAAAGTTGAAAATCTCCTTTGTTTTATTGCTCAAAGAATATCATATTTTGTGTGGACTTTTTTGAGATAAGTTCAATTCAGATTTTGGGGAAATCTGATTTCTTCTTTAGACTTCTGATATTTTCTTTGGACAACAATTAATTTATAAGTGAAAGAATGTCTTTATTCTTTCAAAAAGAAGAATAGAATTGTAAGAAGTTTATTTTCGACAGCAGCAAATTAGTTAGTTTTTGTAAGTGCTCTATTTTATTAGAGACTTGTTTATTGCAACAGCACTTGTAATTTAATTATCTTGTTAAGCAGTGATTGCTTCAAGATATTTTGTATGCAGCCCCAGTAGCTGCAAGTTTATTTTATTGTAGAAGTTAATTTTCAGATTAATAGAAGTAAGAATAAGCTTGCATATCTCCAGTTCTGTTCATGTTTATTGTCTACCCTGTTATTGGGTTTCTTGATTTTATTCATTTCTGAAACAAAGTATTTCCTGTGTGTTTCCAGAATATAGAGTGATTCTATATTCTTTAGAGACATGTTGTGGAAAGACCTAGAATGCGTAGGAAGGCAAAATGGACTACCGCCTAGCCGAGGGAGGCCAAGATAACACACAAAATAAATAATCAAGAATACTCAAGAGTCCAAATAGACAAAGTAGGAAAACAAGCTAACTAGCTGAGGAAGAAGAGGATCATTAACATCCTATGAGATAATGTAGGTGAGCCATGTGCCATACGCAAAGGATCAACTAACAAAAAAATGTTAGAAGGAGAAGAGATATATGGCTAAATCTCATAAGGGATGAACTTATAAAGATTATATAGATAATTAGGATTATATATAAGACCAATGTCGTGATTATATCTCTACAGCTACTCATATTTATAAATACATCTATACTACTTATTTAGACCTACATGTAGTTGTAGAGAAGAAATTTTTTATATTATAATATTGTCATACATTTAATCAATTTGCACCTATCCATATGTATAAATAAGTATATTTTGTATTTATAAATATGACTATGGAAAGGGATATAAAAGGATATAAATTATTTCAATTTAAAATCTATTTTTACTCATTTTTGGGGACCCATCAAAACATGTCTTACCCTTAATGAAAATAAACTGATATGAGCGAGTGGATCGAAGGAAAGATGGGTAAGAGAAAGCGAGTGGGTGGAGGTAGTGGTAGGGTTTCTAGAGGGGTAACTATTACGGAGGCAGGGAATGATTCTAATTTGGATGCAGATGGTGAAGAGGCTTTTTGGGGTGTACAGAGAGGCAGTGCTTTCTAATTTCTCTCTATTTGTTTTCCTTCATTCATTTGAGTGACTAGGTTTTCTCTGTTTTTCGGTTGTGTTATGTCAAAGGAGGCATATCTCATGGGTGTGTGTGGAGGAGGTGTAATTTTTTTCTTGTGGAGTCTCTTTAGAGGAGGATGGTGTATGTTCTTTGGATGATATGGGTGTTGACACTTTGGTTATTTGTATTGGTGGTTTTTGTTATTATATTTTGAGTTTTGTGGGTTTCCACCTCTAGATGTTGTCCTATTTATTAGTCACTGTTTTGGCCACTCTTGAGTTCGAATTTTTTTGAGCTACCTGCATTAAATAAGAGTAGATCTTTTTTGGCTTGTGTTGGATCCCTTGAATGAGGGGGTATTTCCTTTGGTTAGTTGGTTCTTGGTTATGATATTGGTGGAGGTTGTTGGGTTCAAGATTTTTGAGAGGAAACACTTTGATGCTCTTGTCCCCTTGTCCTTCCTCTCTCTGTGTTGGAATTCTACTATCCTGATGACGTCTTAATTTTTTTTAACAGGTTTAGCTTCAATTCTGAGTGTCAGTGCCTTGTTATGGAGTTCTTTTGTGACTCCTAGGGTCTTTGGGTTTTTCTATTCTTGGGTTTATTTTTGTTGTAGGTATTTAATGAGCACTTTTAGTTCTCTTCTCAAGGATTTATTTGTGGCTTCCATGTGTATTGGGACAATTTTTGTTTTGATCCATTTCTAGTTATGGGTTTCTCCTTCTTGTTTTGGGTAGATTTTTATTGTGTTGGTTTTGAGAAGGCGTTGTTGGCATCTAATGTTCTTTATCTTTTGTGGGCCCTTTCTTACCTCTTTGTTGGCTACCCTTCGTGGTTCTCCTATTTAAGCTTATTTTCCTCCTATGGAGGTGGAGTTCTATTGTGAGGATGTGGCTAAGATTTTATTTCTTCTCTAGTTCCTCCCCTCTCATGTCTTTCCTATTGAGGTGGTAGTGTCTCCTATTTATGTAGAGTGTGCCTATTGAAGTGAGGGGTGGTCTTGCGATAAAGGATTGGTTTTTGTGTGGCTATTCTTTTTGGTGGTCTCTTCCTCTATTTTAAATATTGAGGAGGGTACCTCTTCTATTGTCGTGGAAAGTGGCTTTGCAAGAGATGTGAATACTTTCTATTATGGAGGCATCGTTGATAATTGTAGTATGATTTTGGGTGCCATTTTAAAATCCAATGTGAAGGTTTGGGGAGCCTTTCAAAACTAGATATTCCTCATCATGCTCTAGGTTCCTTGCGAGGTTTAGTTTATTCTAGTTAGTTTATTATGTTTAATCTTTAAGCTAAAGTAATTGAAGGCTATGGGAACCTTGGTAAAAAACACAAATCAGGTTAACGAATCCTAGAAAAAACTTGTATTCATAGTTTAAGGATAAGGGATCCTATAAAAACTCTTTGTATTTAATTTAGGGGCTTTGACCTATTGTTGTAGTATCTTGAGATTTGTATGATTAGTCTCGTTTATGTTTTTTAATTTGTAGCTATTTGTAGGGGCGAAGTTTGGTTGTCTATCTATTGTTGCTATTTATTTTTGGATTTGAGATCTTACCAAACTCTATTTGTACAAGGTTTTATGACCCCTTAAAAACTTATTTGTGTGTGTGTGTCCACAGGACGTTGTTAAACCCTTGTCACCAACTGCTACATGGACTGACCGAGACCAAGGGCGCACACCTTGCAACAATCCCGCCCTTAAGACATGCATGGGGTTAGAACATGTGACCCAGGCTCTGATACCAATTGTTAGATTGGGTGGTTGTCATTGCACCAAAAGCTCAAACTGTCAATGGCCGATGCAACCACTAGAGTTATAGAAATTCATAGGAGGTTAAACCCTTGTCGCCAACCACTGTATGGACTGACCGAGACCAAAGCCACAAATATATATATATATATATATATATATATATATATATATATATATATATATATATATACATATATATATATCCACGTGTGTGTATATTTTACTTTAAGTATTTCCAAAATAAAAATTTAATATAAATTATAAATAAATATATTTAAATTAATTATTAAAAATATATATAAATAAAACTATCAATTATAACATAATACTAATAAATAAATAATATTAAATTATATAAAAATACTTTTTAATTGTGATAATATAAAGATAGTTATGTGTTTTTCCATAAATTTTGCCTTTAAAATTGTTTTGCCATAGTGGGCCCAAAAAAATCCTTTTTTTTTTATCATCAATTAATATTTGGGGTTTAATATTGAGCCTCTCTGAGGTACATATCTAGGTATTATGCTATTTGCAGGCATAAATAATGGGTCATTTTGGGATCCCATCCTCAATGTCATATATATCCTATGTTTTACATGTGCTATTGTCATAAATGTGCTTTTGTGTTGTCTACTTAGGGATGATGCAACTGATTGATATCCATCTCTCTTTTTGTTCTCCACAATGTTGACCCAAAAGTACTTTTATTTGTTCATCTTATGTTCTCTATTTGCTTTGATTTTGTCTTTGATTGGGGGCATATCATAGTCGAAACATTCTTTTCTTTTAGATGCATGTATGATGCCTTAAAGTCATTTCTCTCAGTAAGGCTTACACAATCGCTTTAATATGAGGCCATACACTTCTCTCTTTGTTACATATTGTCCACACACCACAAATCAATTTTTTCTATCAAAATTTTTCATGTTACTTAGCAAATTGTGTCTTTTCTTTGTAATCTTACCTTGGTAGATTTCCTTGGATATCCTTTGCACCATTTCTTTCATGGATTTTCTTGGATACAATGATTTACTTGGTGAATTTCCCTAGATACAATTCTTTCCTTGGTTACCTTTGCATCATTTTTTTAGTGGTTTTCTTAGCATACAATGTTTTGCTTAGTTTTTCTTGAGGTGAGTTGACTAGCATAACCCAACTTTCTAAACTATTCAACTCTACCTTTGCATTGACATCTTTACATGACTCATGCTAAGTTGACCTTACTAGACCAATACAATCATGTCTTTCACTCTTTTTTTCTCTTCACGTTTTGTTACTTTTCTCTTGCTTTTAGATTGATCAGGTCCTGAGTTTCTTGGAGACTTGGTGATCCTTGTCTCTTTCACCTTGGTGAAATTTTTCCAATGTTATGATCTACTTTACCAAGAGTATGATGGTAGGTTCATGCTCCTACTGTATTATGGGCTTAATGTGGCAACATAAATTGCATCCCTATATAATTTTTTTCTTGTGTAGGCACCTATTTTAGCATTCCTAGCATTTTGTACTCGACATGGTTTATCTATCTCAATTTCACATATAACTATGGCTTCTTCTCTCCAATTAAGATCTTAGATCCCAACTTGAGACCACATTGGAGGGAGTAAGGTGGCTTTCTGCTGGTAGTGATTTGACTTGGTAACTCTTCTCCCTAAGGTTTGGAACCAAATTGAAATTTCTTAATAGTCACATTGTTTTAGAGGGAATTTTAAACTTGCATCAACATTCTTCTAGTTTAACACCCTAAAATAGTTGGAATAATTATATAAGAAAGCTAACCTCCCTCATTTTGATATAATACAATTTAAAATCAATCTCTCAACTACAATTTTAAATTTCTAATCCTAATGAAAGATCTCAAGCGTCCAAGGCATCGAAGAGAAGGAGGAATTTGTAGATCTAAGAATTTGTGATAGCTTCCATGATCTTCCTATCCAAAAGTCAACATTAAGTTAACATTAACATCTTTGTGAGTATTCTGACATCAAGAAGGTCTATGAAGGTGCAATCATTCCAATTTTTAAATCTATCCTTTGATATATGTCTACACACTTTCTATTCAAGTTTAATGTTTTTTCAATTAAAGGTAATTCCTAAATGAGGGTTTGATTTACGAAAACTCCTTTCTACACAATATTTACCTTCTTTTTTGTATGGATATAGAAGTGAAAAAAACACGGAAAGAGATAAATGTAGATCATGAGGAGAGCTACAACCTACAATTTGTAAGATTTGAAACTTCTAGGAGCGGGTCAGGTAGGGCACCATAGTCTAGGGAGTAGACCAAACTGGAAATCCAGGCCTCTCTACTTCAACTTGGAATTAAAACCATAGGTTAGTTAAATTTTGTGTTTTATGAATATTATTCCATACTTTTTTATTCAGTTTATTGTCTTACTCTGCATGAAGAAAACCTTCTTTTCTAATTTTTTCCTATAACTTACGTTATTTATTTCTAATTACATAGTTATAGTCCCTTCACAATGAAGGACCACCGAATCCACTTTGTGCTTGAGCCTTCTTGAGCTTAGTGGATGATTCTCCTTGAATTATAATGTCATCATTTAAGCATGAAGTAGATTCCTTGTTTGTGTGCATCTTGTTGTAGATCCAATTTCACCCTTTACTCACCTTATAGTATGTAATGCCCCACCTTGGAATCCGAGAGGACTAGATATCTAAGCACTAAAGATGCAGCAAATTGTTTTGTAGTTAACTGAAATGAGATGCAACATTTTCTTTCTTTATTTCTATGCATGATTATAAATATTTTGTAACAATAAATTAATGTAAAGTTTTCATCTAATCCTATGTTCCCACAAGTTCCCTAACATTTCTACCAATGAAATACAATCTAACTAATTTAATCATTCATTAAGAGAGGCATTAACTAATGAAATTTTATTAATCTATGTTCATTTTAATGCACCAAATCAAAATTCCTATTCATTCTTTATACCTAACATAATCAATTATTTACTACTATCGATTCACTTTCTCATTTTAATGAAACATAAGTATCCATTAGTTACAAATTCAATTACTAAATTCCATAATTTCTTTAGAACATTAAATCGAGAGATACGATTCATTTCTTTTAAACATTTTCCTGGATACATAAAACATAACTATATATAAGTTCATCTCCTTTATAGATGTGTAACTTAAGGAGATAGAGAAATATAACAAATAGCATAATCAACCTCTTTCAATCCTTGTAACATATCTAAATTACAACATAATCTTTCCCTTTCTTTTCACCAAGAACTACCCCTTGCCGATTACATTTCTTGGAATCAATTTAAATCAATATACCATATACAAAAGACTCCTTTTAGGATATTACAATAACATGAATGCATATACATCAGTACATCTCAACATGATTCAAAATATAATACATAGTCTTCAATTTGTAAATATGGAAAGGAAACATGTGCAAGGATCATCCACTTGACCATGAACAATACCTTGATACAATAATGATTAACCACCCAACCACGTGGGACCAATAGGGCCAATCCCTCAGGGTAGGAGATAGAGACCGAGACCCTTGCAAGAGAAAACAACTAAGATATGCCTATAGTGGTAAAAGCCTTCCAAAAAACAAACATGACACATAAAAGATAACAAAATTAAAAAAAACTACTGAAGGCACAAGAAATCAAGTGTAAGGACTCTAGGCTACATGCTAGGTCAGTTTCATTGCATATCCCTCACCCCTTGGGTTATCCTGGCTAAACACTCTCTGGGCTCTGGCCCCTCCAAATAGGCACACTCATGGTATTGAAACAACACACATACATAGTGAATTAACGCACTTAAGGAATGGAATCAATCTATGCAAGGGTCTATAATGACGCACTTGACTATAAAACTGGGAAAAAAGAATGAATTTCTAGATTGAACTTACGACTAAAAATTGGCAAGATTGGGACCCTGGAAGTAGAATCCGAGGAATACCTAGTGGAGATCTCCTCAAAACCCTTTTAGAACACCAATAATTCCTAGCCTGGACATAAGATCAATCCACAATTCTATCTTAGATTGGACATAGATCCTTATAAAACAAGAAAAATTTGATATCATAGAGGATTTAAACCTCATACAATCTATTCTAGAGATCACTAAATGAGATATAAACATATTGCCAATGTAAAAAGCATTTAACAACATCATTTCAAATCATCATATCAATATCCAAACACATATACAGAGACACACAAAGAAGATGAATAAAACAATAACAATCACATTCAAAGTAAAGGATCTCTTCCAAGGATAGATCCTACCCGAGTCCTATGGATAATCCTTGCTAGAAGAGTGAGCACTCCCCTCCAGAGTAGAATACATCACTTGCAATCCTTCAGGAGACTCCAAGAAGTGAAACTCTTTATCATAGGTGTCCTACTCTGCGTCTCTCTCAGAATGATTGATATCATAATTTATTATGAATTTTTTCTATACAAAATGGATTTCTCACTCTGTAAAGTGATCTACAAGTCTCACATGTGCCCTTCTCTGGTATGTCCATGGTTGAAATAAATTTTATTTCCTAGATTTGTATCATACATGAGGATTTGCATGGGAATCAAACACCTCTAACCATTTCATAACAAGTGGTTTATTAGCCATTTGTTATATTATGATTTTTAAAAATTATTTATTTATTATTTTTGTATTTAATTTATTACTCCAATTCCCCCTATTTATTATTAAAAAATAACTAATAGTACCAATTAATCAAATGTATTTACAAGCATTTGTAAATATTTTAACACAACATTATTACTTATCTTAATTAAATAATACATACAATGATCTCATAACATGAAGCTACATAAAATGAAATATTAGAACAAAGATCACAATTATGCCCAACCGAGCGAGAATAATCTGGGTTTCCCACCCCCAAAATCAAATCAAATGAAAAGGAAGCCTGCTGTTCCTAATCAAATAATGGAAAAGAGGATACACATGCAAGGGCCTTGGTACTATCTTCACAACAACAACCATCAAGGATTTGAGGACATACTCAGACCCATGGCGCCAATTGAAGTCAATGTCCAAAGTACCTGCAAGTGTTCATCACAAAGTGAGTATACCTGTGCATATATATAAAGAAGGTTGTCCAATAAGATGGTAAGGGTGGAGACATCATGTGGACCTCACTAGGTGAGTAACTACGACTTCACCCCTAGTCATACAAACAAATCATAGATACAATAATACATGTAAGCATCAAGTATACAAGACATTATGAATCAAATGCACAGTAAGAGTTAGATCAAATCCATGGCATGATTAGGGTTACTCTTGTAAACGAAATCCATAACTAGATAGATAATCATAATTATGAATGTAAACATTAAAAAATAATAATCATGTAAGTTTGAATCATATCATCATCTAAAACTATCAAAGTAAAACATAATTATAGAGTCCATCAATGATAACTATGCCATAATAATGTCCTGTGACATATGCAAAAATGAGTCATCTGAGAGTGTATTACATAATATCATTAGTTTGATGATATCTCAACATCTATATTATCTTACAAAACTATATGTTCCAAATTTTAGTACCAAAAATTTGATCCCAATTTCAAAAAACAAATAATATATTACGTGGATATAATTTATTTCATGTGATAATGATATATTAGAATGTATGGTTAAAAAACCACTTTCATTTAGCTTGCTAATATTTTCAAAAATTTCAAGGTGTTTTCTAGAGAGACTGTTCAGACTTTTTTTAACTTCATGGGTGAATACATTATTATTGTTCAAACTCATTTAGTAGTGTAGATCAACGATGGTGAGCAACATAAAAGGAAACGTACATAAACATGCATATTTATATAGGTATATGTGTGTTGTAAAATGATAATTTTTATGTAAATATTGGATTTATGGAAGTGTGTGCGAGGAAGGGCACTATAATGCTGAGTAAATATTGTATAGATGAGAATAAATGTAAATTAAGATAAATAAATATGGAAAAGTATCAAATCATGCACCAAAACTAACACAAGAGTCTACTTGTTGATATGTTATTACATTAAAATATGACACCAAAATAAATACAAAAATAAATGAACATTATAGATATTAAAATTTATTTTTATAATTTTATCAAATTTGTTATATATATATTATTTCACTTTTATAATAATTGAAATTCTTGTAAGTTCATACTTAATTCATAGTTAGGGAGAGTATGTATAATATAATGATTGGGGCATTGGGTTTTATAGTGAAACTTTCAGATTATTTTATACTGTAATATTATGATATATTCTTTAAAATTGTTTTACAAATTTTATTTTATGTAATAAACAATTAATATAGGTCAAATGATAGTATTTAATGTTTGAACAATGTAAGTTTTTTATTTAATAATTACCTTAAAAATTAATTTTTGTATTAATTTGTTAACACTTCTTTTGTAAAGCATGGAGACGACTTTAAAGAAGTATTCTGAAAATACTGGAGTTTTGAATATTGAGGTAAATTTTCTCTACCAAAATTTTACATAAAATAAATATTGTCTTTTCATTCGTTATATATGTATGTATGTATGTATTCTTTTTATTTCTATGCTTCAAGAATTTTTTTTTAATTGTTAGATGAAATCACATAAAATTCAAGGTTATTGATTTAAAACTATAAGTTATGCAATTAAAACCTTAGATAGATGTGTCTCAACAAAATATGAAATAATGAACATTTAAAAAGTTGTTTGTACTATTAAGTGAAAAATAGATTTCAAATAAGTATTAGAGTGAAATATAAATATCTTGAGATTCATTTATTTGTTTAACATAATATCCTTGAAAAAACTGCTATTTCTTGAACCTAATGTCATAGAGTTTTCTAAATGATAAACACATAATTTGTTTTTAGTTTAGTTAAGCTTAAGAATAATATATTTTATGTAATTAATAATTCTTAATAAGTCCTTTCTTGCCCTAATTGATAATAAAGATTGTACTTTGAGTTCTTTTAGTAATATTTATAAGATATCTTTCCAAGATTATTGATAATTGATTGGAATAATTCCTTCATTTCCTTAGACAAGTTGGGATTGCTTAGGATATCAAATCTTAAATGTTTTCATTGAATTTTCATGATGTTTTCATAATAGTTTTATTATTTAATTTCTTTCCATGACAAATTGCATTAGTCACTTTTTTATTTAACGAGTCCATTTCAACTATGAGATCACAAGGAGCTAAATATGAAATGCAAAGAGTAATATGGGTTTCTAAGGTTCTTATTTTTAGGATTTGATTGGCTATGAACTTATTTTTATTTTTGATAAAAGTGGCTAGGCAACAACAACAACAACAATAATACTAATAATAATAATAATAATAATAATAAGTTTACATGCCTGGTTTATGTGGGCATACCACTAGGAAATAACCAGGAAGAAAACCTTTGGTTGTAGCCCATGTAAAAATGTTTGATAGATTAATCTCCTAGCCTACACAACCCGATAATGATCCCAAATCCCACTAAAAACCTCGTCAAGTTTTCCAAAATCCCTTACAATCCCTAGTGTCCCATTACAACTGAAGAACAACCACCGGGGAGAAAAGGGAATGAAGAAGAAAGGGAAACAAAAGATGCAGATGCCACCGCCGAAGAAGAATTCCACTCATCCAATGTACCCAAGTTGACAACCTCATCTGAAACAGTGTCCTCATCAAGCATAGGAACTTGGTCCTCCTGACATGGTGCAACAAACTGAAGGGGAGGGACTGGAAGAATATCATCGCTAATACATATGTCCATGTGCACAATGATACTCTAGATAGCCAAGAAATCATCTAATAAAGGATCTGACACATATGGATCAGTATTGCTCATCATTCGGGCATATTCCTACATAATAAAAAGAAGTCCACCATCCTTCAAAAATGACTTTGTAAGCTATATTTAAAACAAACTGTGAATCTTTTGAAAGGTTTATCATAGCAGTTAAGAAACAAGACACCACTTGTGTAGGAAGAGAAGATGGATTATTATTGAACCAATCAATATCAAGAAGAGTATGAATTAACACCTCAATATATTCACATGAAGAGTTAAATATTGTGCCCAATTTCTCTAAATCATAAAAAAAAGTGTTAAGTGGGTAAAATCACAATAAACTGTCACCTTTTAATCTTACTTGATAGATTCGGCCTAGTCAGACTCGGTTGAGTCTAACACATTCGAGTCCACGTGACCCCGAATGGCGCCTACGTGGCCTAGTAGGCTCATGCACGAGCCAATGGGAGGGCCAGTAGAACTCGACCGAGTCTGACTCGGCCAATTCTACCTAGGTGGCATGCCATGTTGGCAGCCAAACCTCCAAAACACAAAAAAGCCAAAATTTTTCACTTCTGCTATTCCATTCTCTACTCAAAATAGAAAATGTTAAAAAACTAAAAGTACCCTTTTCTAGATCACAAAATGATGATTCTTGGACATATAAATTTTATATTATTTCGACTACAAAAAATTGAACAAATTCGGTACAAACTACATGTAGGTATATAAAGCTTTGAGAAGTCGTTGATTCGGAAAATATAAAAAATGCTAAATCAATTCTGAATTTTTTTAAAATCATAGAAAACACTAGAGAAGAGAGTCCTCTTGAATAATATGTAATTTATTTTGTTTTTGATATAGTTTTGATAGGGAAAAGTGGCGGGAGACAAAAACTGTTGATTTCAAGTAAGTTCGACTTTGAATACTTATAACCGGAAAACTATAGATCAAAAGCACTTTTTTCCTGCACTAGCTATACATGTCATCTAAAATATGTTCTAAAATTGGAGGAAAAAATAATGTTTTACTTATAATGATTTTTCAGGAAGTAAACTCCCTGATTTGCAGTATTTTTCAGGGAATGAAAAATAAAACTAAACAATTTAAAAAACATATTACTTTTTGTTCATTTTTTAAAAAAAAATTATACACATAAAATCATCCTATTTCACACATTTCATCAGTTTACATCCTCTTCAAATTCTCAACAGAAATGTGACTTTTATGCCCTTGAATTTTTATAGTTTTGGTGTTGTTAACCTTTTCCTTTGTAAAAGGGTGACAATTTATTATGCTTTTAACCACCCACAACTATGGTGGCAATTGTATCATGTATGCCAAGATGACTCAAACAAGGGACCCCACAAAATCTTGCAATAGGGAAAACAACCCCCATGACAATGACAAATCGAAATCAGAGAGGATACCCCACACTTAACAATATGATATACAAACAAATATGCAAATAGTAATCTATTCGAAAAAATAAAACATAGAAATATTTTATTGACATTGGATGTCAGCTCTATTTTAAGGAGTATTTAGTAACTATACATCACCATTGGATAATTTTTAGATTCTCTAGGAGTATCCAATTTACTCATATGTGATATTTTTTATAATTCTAAAATAAAATTGCCTAAACTTAAATATTTTTTTTTGTAATATATAAATATATCACTTTATTGTAATAAAAATTTGTACCCTAATCTCCTATATTTTAACACTTTATTTTTTAGTATTTTGTACTTACCACGTATCAATATATGTTTACAAATTGTATATATTGATAAAAAAATGAGATGTTTGATCACTATAAAATTTATATATTAATTAAAAACTATAGTCATTGTTTAACTATAAATAATTCTATAGAAAAAATGACAAACATTTAGCCTCTGATATCCTAAATTTATCACATTTGTTTTACTTGTACCATTTTAATATCTTTATTTAAAATTTATATATTGATACTGTTGGTTCACTGAGAGGGGGGTGAATCAGAAAACAATGATTCTTTAAACCTTAAAAACTTAAACTCTGATTCAACTCGGTAAGACAAACTTCAATAATAATCGAATCAACTTGATAACTTCACTTTTTCAATAAGCAACTTAAGTAATCGGAAAATAATACGCACAATAAACATTCAACACATATGACACCAATATTTAATGGGGAAACCCAATTTGGGAAAACACCTATGTGGGAATTGTCACCCACCAAAAAAATTACCCTTTTGAAGGATGCTCGGTTAAGAGCCAATCTTGTTAAAGATTACAATGCACATTATCAAATGTGACATTGTTAGGGGATTTTCCCCAAATCTCCTAGGATGTTCACTCTATTAGGAGTGACCTAGTTAAAGGGTTTTAAACACTTTCTAGAGTGTCACCTTTTACAAGGATTTACAATAAGACTATTAAGTCCACTCTATTAAGATATTTTCTTGCTACAAATGTTAATAAGAAACAATATAGAATTCAATATGTAATACTGCAACTACCTCTTGCTTGATCAGATCCCTTCTGTGCTCTTTGTTTGCTGGCCTGAACACTTCATCGGTCTTTACTCTAGACTCAGATTTCCACCTCTTTCTTCTTCACTTCTTTACTCGATACCACATCTACACTTCAAATTTCCAGCCTCTCTACTATTCAAATTCATTCTTTATATAGACTCAGTTTTGCCATTTAATCTCCTTGATTATGTTTTCCTTCATTAACTCTCAACCGTCAGATCAACTTGATGAACTATTTCAATTGACTGGATACTCGGTGAACTGTGTTAACATCACCTTGGAACTTGAACTTTTATTGGAATGAGTACCAACACTTTTGTCTCTTAATCGTTACCATAGATCATCACCTTGAATTTTCCTGATCATAGATCTATGTAACTAACACTTCTTTATCCTTGGAATCTTCCAGATTGCTGTGGCTCTTCATTAAATGTCATTTTGATCCTTGAATAGACAATATATTTCACGCTCCATAACTAACTTCATTTACTCGATGTCTTGGCTTGCTCTCGGTGTCTCAGTGTCTTTACCAAGAAACACTTTCCTTTTACCGATAAACTTCTTCCTGCAAGGTAACTAAACTGTTTCTTTTACCGATTTGACCATTCTCCTTTACCGACTTGATATCATCAAATGTAAAGTAGAAAAAAACTATACCGATATTACCTTATCATTGTCTAATATGTATTAGCTACCCAATTAAGTTCTCTAGCTTCACAAATTTTTTCACTTCCTCTTTTCCTTAACTCACTCAACTTATATCATACTCCGAATGATATGGAAACTCAATATAAGCCAGAAATCAATTGCTTGACATCAATGACAAAATAAAAACTGATCTAATCCTTCTACAATCTTGTATACCTCTTATTTCGGTCTTCATAATCATCACCATCAATTGGTTAACAAATATGAATTTTAGATATTGAATCACTCTCAAAATTATATACTAATACAACAATTTGGTTATCATTCAATTACAAAAAAATGGTATAAGGACATAGCATAGTATTCTCAACTAATCTCAAATATTATGCTCCTTTTTAGTGGATTCACTAGGTTCATCTAGAATTTTGTAGTCATTCTTAAATTCTAACATATTCTTCCATTAGCAATTTGTAAGCTAACAAATCATTAGACTTATAAATCTCAATATAAGGGAAATAAGGCTACTTGTGGTATCAAGATCAATTCAAAAAGTTTTTTTATTGAATAAAGAGAAGGAATGAAATACATAATTAAAGGAAATCAAATTATTTCCAAAGTACACTACTGTTCATAAGGAATGCCAATACATAAATATGTGACTCATTACAAATACAAGCACTATCAAGTGTAATCCTAAACATTGCTAAAGAAATATAGAAAAAAGCTGACAAAAACATCTAATATAAAATCAACTCAACTTACAATAAACCATCATATCCTAAATTTTAACATTTTTTGAAGTTGTAACACACATAAAGTATCATACTTGTGAAGTTGCAGCAACTGGAACTTGATCCTATCCAAATGATGGGTGATCTTCAATTATACTTTGGGTCTTTCCTATAATTGTGAGAGAAAAAAAGTCTGAAATATGAGCTCAGAGTAAAACCTTAGCATTTCACCTCCTTAATTAAAATCATGGTCAGAAGACACAATGATACATCTACGTTTCCATATATTGGATAAAATAATATGCGTCATAGAATTAACAACATTGTTCTTCTAAAGATTTGGCCCTAAAATAACCTCTTCCCAATGTAAATCATGATCAAAGATGCAAGGAATGAATTTAAAGAGAACAATCCATTTTATTTTGATCCACACACAATCCCAAAAAATATGCTTAATACTTCCATTTTGGTGACAAAATTACCATTTATGTGGTTTAATTCTCATGCATTTTAACCTGCTTCCAATTAGAAGTTTAAAATTTAGAGTTTTCCAATTTTCCAAGCTAAAATCTGGCGATTAGTTTTAGCTTTAGACCTCCAAATTTGAGCACTTAATTTTCTCCAAGTGCTCGATCCTAAAATTTCTTTTTCACTTTATTATTAAGCTTGAGAACTAATGGAAATACATGTAAGAGACTTAAATATGTTTCTTTTAGTCTAAAGAAGCTAAAATGATGCTTTGTCAACCAAAATCAATCCTTAGGAAATTTGCATCTCAAGGTGGCACAAAGTTTCATTGTTAGATCATTAGAGATCAATGATTTTACAAGTATGATAAACCCTTTGAACTCATTCTGTAAACCAAACTTGTCCTTAATGTTTAACCAATTATCCAACTTCATGAAGGAAAAATCCCACAAGTTTACACTCTCAGACTCCTTTCTTTAAGAAAAAATAGGATTGTCTTGGGAAAGAAATAACAGGAGATTGTCCATGGTATTGAATCAAACTATTCCACTAAATAGAAGAAGATCCATAACTAAAACCATGTTGTAGCGATAAATGTTTGCAATTCAATAACTTGCATACTTGTTGTCATGTCCTCCAAATAGACTATAAGGACAAAGAATCTATAATTTGAAATAATGGACCCATCAAAAGTTTGTCTTAACATGGCACAATTTTCCATTATTTTTATGGAGGTCTGGCTAATATGGAAACACACCAAGATTTTTCATGGTTCATCTCTATTAATTTTTAAATAATGTATTTACTGCTAGAAAACTCCTTGGGTTCTAGGATATAATATGCCTAAACAATTTTTAGCTTTGGGCTTAATCTAGTATAACCAATAAGTGTATTTGAACCCAACCTTGCCACTCTAATTAGACCATAAATAGTGAGAAAGTATTTCCATAAGGTCATTATTTCCTTTTTTAGAAGGCATCCAACAAGACAAATATAAACATGTGAAGCCAAGAACATGCGATTCAGAACTTGGATCTTTCCAGCTAAAGATAGAAACTTATTTCCCCAAATAAGAAATTTAGATTTCATCATATTAAGGAACTATCTGATCCACATCTCAGAAAGAAATATTCCCAGTTCTCAGGGGATGTCCAGGTAACAAGATATTTGTCCATGATTAATCTATTTCCATTGAGCAGGATTCCAAGAGAAGCATTATCTATTTGTGCCATGAGATATTTTTTTTTCTAATGGGCTAACTTAAACTCAGAATTGGAGCAATAAAGATCAAGGATTTGCATAATATTTGAAATATTTTCCTTTGAATTTTGAAGAAAAATCATGCTATTGTTCACATAATGCGATTTTATGAATTCCATATTACCAAGGATACAAATACCCTTGATTAATTAATTTGATTGTTATTTTGTAGCAGACGACGAAGAGCATCAACAACAAGAACATAAAGAAAAGGTGATAAATATAAATGGAAACCTTGTCTTATCTAGAGAACTATAAAGGTAAGGGATCATGTTGGCATTATATGAGGTTTGGAGGAGATATGCAGAGTGCTCATGTGTGGATGCATAATTGGTTGTTCTTGATGAAAATGCATTCAGTTATCATTATTACAGTGATCGGTAAAAAATGAACATAATCGGTAAAGGGAAGATCAATCATGTATGTTGATTGGTGTTCAGGATAGACAATATCAGATACAGATAATGGTAATAGATGAGTTGAGTAATGATTCAGATGTTGCGATCAACGATAAAACGTATATATGGTATGCAGAATCTATGATTCCAACTAGAACAATTTATCTCAAGTTTTGATTAAATTACGTTTTGATTGAGAAGGGACTTTACCTATCTTATTACCGATCAGAGTTTCATATTAATTTTATTCAGGCAGTGGATCTAAAGTTGACATAGTAATTTTAATATTGGTAATAAGTTTTGAGGACGGCATAGTGGATGTTGTTAATGTTGATTTTGAGGAGGTTGGCTAATCTTTGGGCCGACTGTTGTGGAAAGTTCTAGGTCTTTTTTGACCTAATGACAGTTTATATAAGGAGCACTAAATCATTTGATTTAGGGTTATGATTATATTTTCAGATTGGGCGATCACAAATTAAAGGAGAAGAGATCAGTATAGTGTCAAGAAGAAAATGAGAAAAACAGATATAATAGACAATCAGTGCCATTCTATGGATGAAAAATATTTTTGTTCCCTAATAGTTGTTGTAGTTCAAATCCCCTAACAGGGAAAATTTTTATAGGTTCTTCTTTGTAAATCCTTTAACAGAGTAGCTTCTTTATTGAGGTTTGAAATCCTCTAGTGAGGTAGATCATAGTTGGTTTGATTGTACTCCTAAAAATGTACTACTCACTCCTAACATGGTGAACCCTCAAAAAGGATATTTGTAGCTCTTAACATGGAAAATTCATTTACTGTAGTATTGGGCTTGTGGTTGTCGTCCCCACCATGGTTTTCTCTCTCTAACCAAGGGTTTCTACGGTAAAATATATGTGGGTAAGTGCAAGAAGTTGAGTGCCAATTCCGCGGAAGTCTTGTGGGCTTGAAAACTACCGCTAGAAACAAGCACCCGTTTTGAAAAAAATGGGCACCCGTCTTAGGCTTGGACACCCGATCCGAAATTCAAAAAACGGGTGCTCGTTTTTTAAATATATTTTTTTTTTTTAAATTCATTTTTTTATGCCGATTTATTACATTTAAGAAACGGGTACACGTTTTCAAATGTGTGCCCATTTTTTAAAATTCAAATTTACCAAACCACCATTTGCATTGGATTTCAGTTTGGGACAGGTTTGGTGGGACCAAGCCTATGCTTGGACCTCCAAAATAATGGCCAAGGCATTTGAACACTAGATTTCTGTCTTGCCCTAATTTTTTGAGGGTGTTCCTAATCAAATTTTTTGATGAAATTAAAACCCTTTAGAGATCTTATTGTCTAGATTTCAAAAATATAAATTTTATAGTGATATGATAAATTTTACTATTTTTACAATATTTATTAATCAAAAGTGGTACCTAAACTTAAAATAGTAAGGTTCACTAAAACTTTAATAACTTTTTTGATTTTAGGTTTTTGAAAAAATGAATTATATGTGACCAATCTACATAGAATTCTATTCAAAAATAAATAAAAAATTTCTCAAAAAAGTGAAATTTTCATCAAATTATGGTGGTCGTACACGAGAGGTTTTGAAAATTTACTTTATAGTCAATTAAAAATTAATAAAAAAAAAAATATTTAATTAAAAAAAAAGCAAAAATATTCTGACCAATCTTTGATGTGTTAGGTACCTTCCCCCAAAAGGATTTAGAAAAATTCATTTATTTACTTCAAAATAGGGTGGCCGTACAC
>MU225293.1:8724995-8794829 GCA_018584345.1 Thuja plicata | reverse complement strand
TTTTTTTGATATTCAATCTCTAAGTGCCTCAAATTTTGACATCAATTGATAGACAACTTGAAAATCAGGGAAAACACTTCCACTTTTTGCCCAAAAAGTGGACTCAACTTCTTGCTGGCACCCATGTATCATGCGTGATGAATTTGTGGATGCTTTATATTACTTTCTTTTATGTTGTTTCATCAATTATATGATTTTTCATTTGGAAAGTAATTCAACAGTTATTTAGATCATTGGTTGAATTTGTTTACTGCATGTTTGTACTTATTCACGCCCCCTCTCAGAGCATGTCCTCTTTGTTTACTATCATTGGAAAGATGTCTTTAGTCAACATCTTTCCAATGCATGCCCTCTTTGTTTACTATCAGAATCCAATTTCTTTGGAATATGACCTTTAATAATTTCTTCCAAAACAAGTTGGATATCTTTCAAATGCATGTCCTCTTTGAAAATATTAACATAAAAATCCTAAAACAAGGATTTTATCTCTTCTGAAGTAGTAGGGATATTACTCTTTTCATCTTTAATAGCTTCTATATATTCCTTTTTATGTTAATAGTTATGAAAATTGAAGAAAAATTCAGAACCCTTATTACCCTCCTTAGCCCAATGTAATCTAGCTTTGATTTTAGCACCCTATTCCTTATAACTGCCCATTTTTCAAAATTGAGATTCTAAATAGGCTATAGAAGTTTGTAAATTGATATTGATTGACTATGTATTTAGTCATTTTCTATCATGTTCAAGCTTTACTTTGAGTGATTTTTCATTATGTTTATGTTGCCATGTCATTCTTCTTCCGAAGGCACATATAAATTAAACATATTGTGTAATAGCGTAGTGCCACCACACCCTGTAAGAGTCCTTATTTTGTCTTACAAATAGTATTCCAAAGGCCCACCAAGGAAGCTACACATGGATTTTTTTAAATGTGGAGTATTGAGTTTGTATGGAAGCCTTGCCTCACTATTAGTCTTAATACTTCCAGTGATAGAAAAAATGATAGGGAAGTGATCCAAAAAAGTAGAGGAGTAATAAAATTTAATATAAAGACCATGTCGAATCTCAACAATCTATAAATTAAGATAAGTGTAGAATTTATCAAGTTTGCACAATTTTCTTTCCTCTCCAAATCTGCAATTAAACCAAGTGAACCAACTATTATCATGGATGAGAATTTTGTTATGAATATGATGTACAACACCAATGGTTTTGTGGTAATATAGTCACTTATCAAATTCTTCATTACATAACTTGGTACATCTTGTCTAGCTACAACCACTTTGATGTTCAACCATATTAAAATCCCCTCCTAGGACCCAATCAACATTAGGAATTTTTTTTATCCATCAAATCCCATAATGAAATATTTTATGTAGTTTAATTAGAAGAGTAAACAAAGAAGAAACTGATGGGTTGGCCATTGATTAAATTGAGGGCCCACACATAGTTTTGTGAAGGTTCCTCATCTTTATCAATAACAAACTTATTCACCCAATGAGCCAAACCAATGATAGCCCCTCCCATGCCTTTAATATGTGACGTATGAAGAAAGAAGGTATCTATCCACACATGGGATATATAAGATAAAAGATGGATACCATTAATTTTAACTTCTTAGATAAGCAGGGAATTGAGAGAAGGAATCACTTAAACTGACCCTGATGCCTCTGGTGGGGCTACTGCCAGTGATGCAGGTGGTATGTTGGATTCTGTTCGAGATGCAAGGACTGAAACTCAAAAGTTGGTGAATGACTTCTCTATTGGGGTCACACATGATTTTTTGATCTGAGAGGTGGTGGGGGCACTGACTTTTCAAATTCTCCTAACAACCTAAGGGAGGCGGAACAAAAAAGAGTTCATCAAAATTCCCGCCCTTGTTTGCCTTTGTTTGGAGTCAAGCCGAGTGGGAAGTCGATGTTCTTGGAAGTGAACAACATTTCTGACCAGTCAAAGAGTAGGTATGCTATTTTTATCAAAAATCCAGTTATTGAATTTTTTTTTTCCTCAATGGCCTTTATGCCAGTGGGAAACTTTTTGGTGCTTGGGCCGAATAGATAACATGAGATCTTTTATCAAGAAGAAGTGGGCTTTGAAAGACCAGTTTGAGATTGCAATGATACCGAAAGGTTTCTTTTCCTTTGTTCTCACCAACAGAGAGGAGTATTCGTCAACTCTATGTAAGGGACCCTGGATGTTTGGAAAATAATCTTTGGCTCTTTAAAAGTGGTCCACTAATATCTCCCTTAATGATTCCATTTTTTCTACTTCTCTAGTCTAGGTAAGGCTTCCAGGTATTCCTCTGGAGTATTAGAATGAGGATGTCTTTAGAGGGATTGTGGGTACTTTTGTAGATTTGTTGTCTATAGATGTTATGAAAGTGCCAATAATGAGACTGGTTTATGCAAGAATCTGTGTCAACATTCATCAGCTCTATGGTCTTTCTCAGACCATTGACCTCGTGTCTAATCTTGGAAAATGGTCCCAACCTCTAGAGTTTGAATCCCTTTCATTTTCATGCTTCATATGAAAAAAAGAGGGTCATTGGGCTAATCAATGTCCTCTAAAGCTCTAGAAAAAGAATAAGGAGAACAAAACCCAACCTAAAAAAATATGGAAGGAAAAAGAAAACAATGTTGGAGAAACTTCAGAGGTCGGCTCCTTAGGTAAATTTGTGGATAAGGAGGATCAAGAGGAAAATAGAAATTACCATATCTATATACCTAAGTCTCCTGAATTAAAAAAAAAATGCTATAATGAAAAATATCTTTTGCTGGTTTCCCCACCATCTCATGAAAGACAGAAGAATACATAGAGTGATGTTAAGGAGGAATTCTAGAATAAAGCATTGGAAGAGGGGGAAATAGATGAAATTGTTGGGTCACAATAGGATGTGGAGAAGAATCTGGGTAAAGAATCTTTGAAGGAAATGGAGTTTCCATTATTTCCCTCTCAGATTGAGGATTCTCAAAGAAAGGAGCAGAATCTCCCGAATGGTGAATCTTTTGAAGATGAACAATGCTGTAATATTCTTGAGGATGTCTCCCTTTTGAATTCCCTTAGGGAAACATTATTGGTACGAGACATATCCTCTGTCCCTGATACTATTCTCTCAAGATCAAGCCAGTGGGATGAAGTCTCTGATAAGGAAGTGGAGGAACAAACAATGGACCCTAAAGAGGGGAATCTTTGGTCTCAAGTGGGAAAAAGTGGAAGCTCTAATAAGTATGAAACCCAAAATGTTTCTTTAACCATGAAAAAATAGTTACAATGAGGAGCATGAGAGATGATGTTGGAACCAGGTAAAACTACAATATGTTGTCACCCTTTCACAAAGGAAAAGGTTAATAACACAAAAGCTCTAAAACTTCAAGGGCATAAAATTCACATTTCCGTTGAGAATTTGAAGATGATGTAAACTGATGAAATGTGTGAAATAAGATGAATTTTATGCTTATAATTTTTTTAAACAAATTTGAACAAAAATTAATATGTTTTTTGAAAATTTTAGGTCTATTTATTCGTTTCCTGAAAAATAGTGCAAATCAGGGGATTACTGCTCGGAAGATCATTATAAGTAAAACATTGTTTTTTCCTCCAATTTCATAATATGTTTCAGATGACATGGATAATTAGTGCAGAAAAAAAAGTTTTTTCATCTATAGTTTCCCTGTTATAAGTATTCAAAGTCGAACTTACCTAAAATTAATGATTTTTGTCGCCTGCCACTTTTCCCCTATAAAAAATATACCAAAAACTAAATAAATTACATATTTTTGAAGAGGAATCTCTTCTCTAGTGTTGTATATTATTTAAAAAAATTTATGAATTCATTTAGCATTTAGCTATTTATTATTCAAATCAACTACTTCTCAAAAGATAATATACCTACATGTAGTTTTTAGTGAATTTGTTCAATGTTTTATAATTGAAACAATATAAAGTTTATATGTTTAGAATCATAGTTCTGAGATCTAGAAAAGGGCACTTTTATTTTTTTAACATTTTCTATTTTGAGTAGAGAATGGAACAAAAGAAGTGAAAACTTCTATTTTTTTTTATGTTTTTGGGGGTTTGGCTACCAACATGGCATGCCACCTACGCAGACTCAACCCAGTGTCACTCGGCTCTGTCGAACTAGGCTGAGTCCCCTTAGGACATCACAGTCAGTTTTTGGTATTTTAAATACCAAAGTCTTTTTTTGTTATTTAAAATATTGCAGGAACTGGGCCGATTGGGACTTGACTGAGTCCCACTCGACCTAATCAAGTAGGCCACGTAGGCACCATGTGGCACCTACATGGACTTGGTTGTGTTAGACTCACCTGAATCTGATTGGGCCGAGTCTAACTAGGTCGAGTTAGTTGAGTTCGCCTAAAAGGCGACACTGGATTATGCTTTTACCCAACCCCTAAAAAAGGACAGGGCAAAAATTCTAACATAATTGTTAGAGAAAATGAGAGTAAACAAAATATTGTGGATTGAAGACAACTTACCATCCAAGATTCCTGCACCCTAGTTAAAAAAATGAAAGTAATCTCTTGGAATATAAGGGGGCTAGACATGCCTCATAAGAATGATGTTCTTAGGAATATGGTAGAGGATCACAAACCTGATATTATTCTTATTCAAGTTCAATAAAATTGGCTAAAGATAAAGTTAAAAAAATTAAACTATTCAAAAATTGTGGAGTGGGTGGAAGTAGCTCAGAAGGTGCTTCTAGAGGGACGAATATCTTCTGGAATCAAAATTTATTCAAGGGGAACTTTTATCCTCTAACTCAAATCAGTTGAATGTTAAATTCCCTCACTGCAGAGATGACTTCTCCTGGGTCCTCTCTAACATCTATGCCCCTAATATTAAAAGTGGTAGAGCTTAGTTTTGGAAAATGTAATGCCCAAAATTTACACCCAAAAATAGAACAACTTTTAAAAAAAAAAAAAAGAGATATAACATACCATTTTAACGACATCAGCAAATTCGTGATTCTATTAATTATAATATTTATTTATAGTACAAGAAGGCAATGGAGCAACTTTAAGAGATAGTGTTTCATAATATTCAAATGACAATCATACAGGGGTGTTGCATACCTGAGTTTTCTCGACCTTGCCTAGGTTTCATATTCTACATGCCTCTCTATTTCCTACATTTGTAAAAATTGCCACACAACTAGATGCATGATGTTAGAATTCATTGATGATTACATACATGATTGTAGATAAGCTACACCAATATCATTGCGGAAGCAACCATAACTGTTACCAACTAGCTAAATAATAGTAATTAATAGTAAGGATTCTTATCGGACTAAAAGTTTGAATAGAGGTCTATGATCATTGCATCATTGTGCATGTTTGTGTTCTAGATAATGAGTAATTGATGTTACTTTAATGATCGTAGTCAGTTATTAATTATATCATATTAAAACATGATTTAATTAAAAGCATTTTAAAATGTGTTTATAATAATTATTAATTTGTTAGGTCATATCACAAATTTAATATTAATTTAGCATCTTGTTTTGAAAGGCATCTTTCATATTAATTTTTACATGTTAGAAAAGATGTGATATCATTGTTATTACAAAACTATTAAGATATTAATCAGGTAAAGTGACGAACTCTTAATTTAACTTAAATTTTGACCTTCTTATACGGTTGTGTCATGTTTAATCTAACGTATCTATCATGGAATTTTAGAGTAGTGTGTATTGTTCGACCAATTTAAACTAGAAAGAATTGAGACCGCGGAGATGAAATGAAGCAGACAAGAATCGAGGATTGATTTGATGAATAACTTTATTTTTAAGTGTGTTTGGATCATTTTTCTAATGGACATTAGATTAAGAGATTTTTATTTATATTTCTCGGCATGTATGCTAATATTTAATAATGCCTTTATGTACTTAGTATAAAAGTAAGGGAGAGTGCATCATATAGTTTCCCTTAACTATGGTCTTAATAGAATAAAATAACGCATATACTTAATTGGATTAAGATGACACTGCTTGTCTAGTGTGATATCTCTATGCAATTCTTATTCAATAGGAAATTCAGACTAAATTGATTAATTGGATTGGAACCTTTTATTTTAGTTATATATTTGAGTGAGAATGGCTTGAGCTATTAATCGACTTGGACGGACCTATGGCTGGAACAGAAGCCAAGAAATGTATTGATGAATGGCACAGTCTACTCTCCCAATACTAACCCCTCTGCAAGAAATTTAATGTGAAGAGGCGTGAGTACAAAGAAAACACAAGACATCCCATCCTTCTCAATTATCGAAATTTATTGTAGATCTAACTCAGCCCATCTTCAGATCTTTTGACAAAAAGATACCAGACGATTATAATGAACCGAGATGCTAGAAGTGTAGGGGCAATGGCAACAAATCCCGTGCTATCTCGATTGGGCATCGATCTCAATGCACCACCTCAATCTCATGACAAGGGCTTTAAGGAGGCGTTGATTCTCTGTCATTGGGGGGTCAATCATGCTGATACAGGCCGTGTCCTTTGCACACTTGCGGTCAAGCCTCCAATCACGAACAGATAGAATACATTGCATGGAGGGGCGGTAGGAGGGGGGCGAGTATGGTGGGATGAGCAGTAGTAAAGATGGTTGTGGCGGATAAGGATTTTGTGTAGACTGAAATGAGCATGTCTTACCTCTCTACTGGATGCATTGGAATCAAAAAGTTGTTATCCTCAAAGATAGAGAGGTGAGTGCACTGAATTCAGGCACGATGAATTTAGTTTTCGAAGCTTCTATTTATGTGCAGAGAGTTAAAGATTGATGAAATAGATAGATAATAAAGGCAGGAAGAGAAAAAGGAATTTTCGTTGCATACCTGTGAGTGTAACTCTTGGCTTTTCCTCTTCTATAGTCGGCTGCAAGAAAGACTGCCAAACACTTCTATTTTAGACTGTGCTAAGTTGCTAACTCTGTTGTAGATAGTGGTGTCTCTGAAGTTGTATACATGAAACAAAATCAAAAGTTAAAAGAAAAAACACACCTAGTGTGCTGAGAGGAATTCTAGGGCCCACGAGATGCATTAGGACTTTTCATTATTTCTAAACGCCATTGTTTCATTTTATTTTTTTTTACTGCAAAGTTTTTTTTCTGTTTTTGTAGTGGTAGATGTGAGGGTGTCTTCTAGATAGCTGGGTGCTTCCCAAAAGGGGGGGATATTCGTCTTAACTCTGGATGTTGGGGGGGGGATGTTCTGTTCCCCTCTCTGTATCCCTCAGGTGTCGCTATTTCCTGAAATGGAAAAAAAATGAGTTCGTGTCTCCAACATAAAATGCTTATAGTTATATGAACATAAGAAATTGTCTTAATTGTAAGACATCTCGTTTGTGACTTCATAGAAATGTATTAATACCTCTCTTAAGTCGAATCCCTGTAGTTCCCAGAAGCTATCTCTATTGACAAAGACTAGTGTACTGGTCTGAAATTAACATCGTGAATGTTGTCATACATTTTGAGCTCACATAAGAATGTCGACACACACCCACACTCAACGATATAAGGGATTAAGAGGTTTTAGATTTTAACAGAGTTTATAATCTAAAAGGGAAATACGATCGCATTATAAAATAAGTAGCGGTGGCAGAACAGTAAAAATAGGTTTCCATCAATTCTTGTAGTACAGGTCTTTGGTTGTATGCGAAAATAGCATTTTGAGGACTGCGGATAAGTGAATCATGCTATCTCTAGGATAGAAATATAATAGTAGTAAATAATCACATAGATTTATGACTCAATGAAATATAGAATTTAACATCAAATGACAATCGGATTATTAATCAAGAGTACTCAATTAAGAAATAAGTGAGCACCGATTATATCATCGTTAACTTTATCAAGTTTGAAGAGACACGAACTGTGATTAAGAGATTAAATGATATTGTGGTGAGAGGAGACAAGAAAAAAAGTTGTTCTATTTTTGGGTGTAAATTTTGGGCATTACAGAAAAATCTGCCTGAATATAGGCAAAAGTTTCTAGATAATGCTTGGATTATCATGGGTTACTTTAACTCTCCTCTTAGAGAGAATGAGAAATATGGGTGATCTCAAAAGAAGATTGATGGAAGGCTAGACCTAATGGACTTGATCAGTCATCAAGTCCTTATGGATGTGGATATGCAACGTATCAACTATACCTGGTCAAATAGAAGGGTAGGTAAAGCTTTAATTCAAGTTCATCTTGATAGAGCTTTAATTTCTAATTGTTGGTTAAATAGATATTTCTACTCTCTTTCCTCTATTGCTAGAATTGGATTAGATCACTTTCCTATATCCTTTGTTGCTTATCCTGACTCTATTAATAGAAAATTTCGTTTTCATTTTTAAAAAATGTGGCTATCTCATCCTAATCTGGAGGATAGAATCAAGGAATGGTGAAACATTGATGGAGATGTTACTGCTATGTTTAAAGTAGCTAAAAAGATAAGAAATATGAAGCACTAAATAAAGACATGGAACAAATATGTTTTTGGAGATATTTTCCAAGTGAAGAACTCTATTAAACAAGACCTTCAAGATGTTCAGGATAGTATCCAGAAATAAGGCAAGTCCAGAGAACTAGTAGTAAGAGAGAATGAAATTCGGGTTAAATATCATGACATAATTTCTAAGGAAGATATTTTTTGTTAAGTGTTAAAAGCCTTCGGATTTGGTGGCAGGTTTGTCCAACTTATTATGCAATTAATCTCTAATTCGACTACGGTTGTTATTGTTAATGGCAAGTCTTCTGATTTCTTCAAACCTTCCAATGGTCTCAGGAAGGGAGATCCTATCACTCCTATCCTTTTTGCTATTATGGAAGAAGGTCTTAGAATATTTTTCAAAAATTGTTATAAATGGTAAAATCAAGTCCTCAAACCTCCCTCTATTGATCTTACTTGTTCTCATGATAAAAATTTTGATGATACCATCCTTATGGTGTCCTCTTCTATCAAAAGAGATAAGAATATGAATGAAGCCCTTAATACCTATTTTCGGGCAACAGGGCAATTGATCAATAGGAATAAAATCTCACATATTTCATCAATACCCCTGAGGAAACGAAAAGAAAGATATCCCAAATTATTGGGTGCTCGATTGGAGATTTCCCGTGAACTTACCTCAGCCTCCCATTGGGTTTGAAGCTGCCTAACTCCTTTTGGTCTTCTCTCATCGACAGGTTCAACAGAAAATTAGTGGGTTCAAAAGGAATGCTTCTAATCCATGCTAGTAAGGTTCAACTCCTAAAATCTACTTTTGAAAACTTGCCTACATATTCTTTGATTCTATTCAAGATTCTCTCTAAGTATGTTGAGAGTATAGAGAGGATCCATAAGTGATTTCTCTAGTCAGGTGTGGAAGAACATAAAGGAATTTTGTTGGTTGCAATGGAAAATGTATGTAAACCTAAGAGACTTAGAGGTCTTGGAATAAGGCCTATCAAAGCTATGATTAAAGATCTATTCACTAAACATGTGTGGGGGACTTTTGGGGAGGAAAAGAAATGGAATAATATTATGAAGAGTAAATACCTTTATGCTTTCCCCTCTATTGCATATTTTTTTGAGTTAGAGGTCCCCATAAAAGGGTCATGTATCTGGAATGGCATCCAAAAAGATAAGGATTTGGTAGCCAAAGGAAATAGGTGGATATTGGGGAATGACAATATTATTCACTTTTGGGAAGATAGATGAGTTATGGATAAAACTTTGGGAGCAATCCCAGACTTTAACAACTTTGCAGAAAAGAGAAAACAATCCTTCAACTATCTAGTTAGTGACTACTGGTAGAACCATGCCGGGGTGAATTTAAATGAAATAGACAACTCTCTTGATCCCATTATGTGATATCTTCATGCATGGTCAATTAGGATGGATACAGATGACTCCTTGGTTTGGGATGCTACCTCTTCACTAAAGTACCCTGTCTCCTCTGCCTATGCTCTTTTGAATCACTCAGATGATAATCCACCCTTTTGGTCTAAGTCCTGGGTGAAGCCTTTGATTCCTAAAATTAACATGTCTTACTAGCTACTTCTTGAGAATAAAGTTTTAACTGTTGAGAAACTCTGAAAGAGATTTTTTATTATTCCTAATAGATGTTATTTTTGTAAGAATGTCGAGTAATCAACATATCATATTAAGTTTGAATGTCCCTTCTCTTGGGAGGTCTAGAAAAAGCTTCTCCAAAGATGTAACCTATACTATATTTCCCTGGGATCTTTGTAGGATTTTTTCATCTAGTGGACTTTAGTTGATACCACTATAAACAAAACCTTCTTGTTGACAATGGCTCCTCATGCCATTATGGATAATATTAAGAGTATAGATAAGGAGAAAGTCCCTATCTTGGTCAACTACATGAGCTCTATTGAGCATGATATGTTGATCTATCCTAAGGGATCCAAAAATAAGACCAAGGACTCTAAAGAAGCCCATACATCGGGCAAGAATCTGAACCAAAATGAAGATAGTGTTCAACTGTTCATTGAAGATATGAAGGATAAGAGGAAACCTAATTTTGGAGTTCTTCAAACTGCTAATAGTATGTCCTTGTACTCTTATCGTCTTAATATATGGACTTTCGATGATATAAAGAGCCTTAATCTGAAGTACCATTCCCTATCCTCTAAGATTGAGAATATGGAGCATCAGAACCAGTCTTCCTACTCGCTAGAGGAAAGATTAGAGAGTATATGCACCAGAGTGGAGAAAAAGGAGGACATGCTTAATAATATTATCTAGAGCATTAGTGAGAGAATAAAAGCTTTGGTTCAGAACCTCAATAACCTGGTGGAAAATTTTTGGAGAACTCTTCCTTTCAGAAAAAAACTGGTCAGCTAGATACTTATGCAGGAGATGTTGTTGGTCAAGGCTCTGGCCATGGGAGAAGAACTAGGGCAAGCATAAAAAAGGTGACTATCATTCCAAAGGAGATTTTGGATCTCAAGGAGGTATTTCATAAGATGTCCAACCTTGAAAAGGAGGTGGTGGGCTCCCCTTGGGGACCTGGCCTAGTCTTCATTCCCCATGTCTGTTTCTTTTGGTTTTCTCTTTCAGCTGGTTTTGCTCATTGTTGGTTTTGTGATCTTGGGTGCTGGTTTCTGGGACCATTTTGTCCAGGTTTCTTTTTTTTCTTATCTTAGTGTAACATGTCTATATAGGGTTTTGGGTCACTTCAAAACCTATTTTTTCAAATAATCAAAAAATCTCTTGGATAAACACAATATCGGGTTTCCAATTAGCTATTGTATCCTCAACTCTATATTTGTGATTGGGGAGAGATAAACCCATTATATTCCAATACACAATTCTCAAAGTCATGGCAAAGAGGAGATGGAGAGATCATTCTCACTAGGAAATTCTTCAGAATAAGTGGATATAATAAGGGGATGATTAATGGTACACAAATCCTTATTAATAGGAGATCAAGATCTAGATCTTTTTCTTACAAACTGAGCCTGATCAGAGGTGTCCTTGTCAACACTACTACGACAAGGGGAGATAGATATTTTTCTCATAAATGGGTTGATAGAGGTAATACTATGATAGATAGATTTATAATTTTCTTGTGTAGAGGATTATAGAAACCTTTGATAAGAGTTCACACTATGCTTAACTAATAGGATAAATGGTTTCTTCCTTATTAGAACTACTTTCCAACCATCCTCTGTAATATAATCTTTGTATGGCATGGAAATGAAACTAGAAGTATCCTCATTATTTATATTAGTAATGGATTTATTCATCCTTGAGTCTTTAGGCATAGATAACACTAGAGGCTAAGAGTTATTCCATTGTTGATTGGTCTGAATAGAAACTTGGAGCTGATATATTTTACTCCTTATGACTGGGAAATCTTTTATAAGGTGTCCTTGTCTACAATAGAAACAAGAATTATGCTTTTTAGGGTAAACAAGAGATTAATTAAAGTTATGTCTAGGACCAATGAGATTCATAGTTTTGGGTAGCTACTTATTCTGGTCCATCTCATCACAGACTCTTCGATGCACTCTTAGTCTAGAGAACTTATTGAAACCGTTCTTACACTAGATAGCTCTACCCAATTGGGAAAAAAATTATCTTATAAAGGGCCTAAAATCCATATTTAAATAAGGAAGTTCTAGCCACATAGGGTATTTTGACTTGGAAGGACCAGATAGAAATTTTTTCCACTGGTTACACATGTTCTATATTGGAGCACAACCTATGCATGTTCATAATTTTGGAATTTACAAGGGATATAACCCCTTCTTAGACCCCTTGAGGTTTTGATTTCCTACTCTCTACTTCCTGAGTTAAGTTTTGTCCATTAATAGAATTTGGACTTAGTTGGAACCCCTCTTAAGAAGAAAAAAATAACTGATTTATGCTGACTTTCGACAGTGGAATCCTCAACATCATTAGAGATGAAATATTCTAGGCCTTTACCTAAGAGTTCTTCAATTTTCTCCTCCTTGAATGAGTGTTCTATTTCTTTATTATTTTCAGCAACCTCAACAACCTTATCTCCTCTCTTTACAACCACGTGCTCGTTATCACTCATGAGCATGCCTTTTTCTGATACCCTTGCATTAGCACCTTGGGGATTTCTTCCTTGGAGAAGCTCGCCTTAGTTACTCCTTCAATGTCATTGCTCCAATAGTGGGAGAAGAAGCCACAAAAAAAAGAAAGAAACAAATTCATGGAACTCAACACCCAAACTCAAGCTTGCAAAAACTAACAACTAGATGTCTTCCTTCAAGATTGAGTGGAAGATTTAGATTTTGAAGGGCAAAAAATAGAACCCTAGGTCTTACACTCCACCTCAACTGCCTAAATTTGACACTGGTGCAATGGTAACAAAAATCCCAAATTCCTGCAAACCCTAGGTTCCCAAACTTCACCTTTCCTTTGCAAAATGTACCAGTGCGCTTTTTGTTTTCGGCTCCTCTTGTTACGCAATACTACTACTCTGCGTTCTTTCCTTTGGCAATTCAAAAACCCTCCATTCTCTACATTTTTTTTCTTTCATGTACTCCTTTGCTTGCCCATGGGTTCCTCCCTATTTTAGATCAATTAAAAAAATTACAAAGTAAATTTGTATCATACTTGGAACGTTAATTATCGTGACTTGATATTTTGTCAAATGTATCTCGATAGCTACATGGATTTGATGATTTAACTAGATATTTATTTTATCTGATCAATAAAGAGTAAAATTCAATTTCTTTAATACCTAAAACCTAAATATTATTATATCTTAATGTTTGGTTTGTTGGAGATTTGCCTCTATGCAAATAGTTGAGTGTATGTTTGTCATTGATGACAACATATAGTATACAACATTGTACTGTATTCACTTTTCAGTATGGATATGTCAAGGCCTTGCATGGTTGTTTTTATGTTTTAGACAGTTATGATACCGTGTTCATACACGTAGTTTCAGAAGTGCAGTTACAGTTGAGTTATCTTACTCTGTTTACCAGCCATAGTTTCAGAGGATTGTTTTCAGAAAGTCGATAGTAAATTTATTTATTCTTCAGTTGTTCCTATCTATGGGATATGCATGTTCAGATTCATGTTTAGTTATGAGTGAAAGATAATTAACCAAAGGTGCTAATCATGTTTCATCTGAAGCATGACGTTTGGGTAATTTTGATGGAGCCGACTATGTGAAGCGATGTGTCTATTCATTTTTAGTTGCGCGGTTCTATTTATGTTACGTTCTTAGTTTAGCCGACAAGAGTAGCATTGAAGGGATTTCTACAGTCGACGTGATCATATCTTTTGGAGAAGATACATATAGCAGTTCATTTGTGATCACTAAGTATGAATGTAAAGAAAAGAGACAGAAAAAGAATAGAGCAGAATGCTGGTTGTTTTGGGACAATAAAGCCATTTCATCCATAAAATAAAGATCTATGTGAAGAATTAGAGAGTGCATACAATTCACTGGAACTGATCAAGACAGCAGGTCTAGTCAAGCATTTCATTATTAGATATAGTGTATATCTATTCAACTGAAGGTTGCAACCTTCATCATTTTAGCAGTGTTCTTTTGGATAGTGTGTCCTCACCCCTAACAGGGTTATTTGTAAAAGACTCCTATCAAGGTCCAACCCTTAACCAGGTCACTGTACTTATTGCATTGTAAAGATCAACTCCTAACAGGATTCTAAGATCTTCTAATAGGGATTATTATACTCAAGTACAGTTATTTGTGGGTGCTAATTCCCACCAGGGTTTTTACCTATCTTGGTTTCCCTGTAACCAAAATTGTGGTGTTCTATTTTGTGTTATCTTATTGTGTATATGTTGAATGATATTATGTACTTAATGGGAGAAAAGAATTAAAACTAGATGATAACTGATTCACCCCCCCCCCCCTCTCATTTATCCCTTGGGACTATTCCAACAATTGGTATCAGAGCCAAGTGCCTTGGAGAGAAAGCCTAACAGGTTAAGTTAGTTAAAATGGCATACTTTAGGATAGAGAGTCCTAAGTTTGATGGAGAGAATTATCTTGACTGGAAGAACAAAATGATAACACATCTTCAATGCGTTGGTTTTGAGATCTATGAGGTTGCTACTCACGCAATTGATGTTCCTACCTTGAAAGACCTTGCAGAAGAAGACTCTACTAACAAACAAAAGGAAGTATTCACTCAAAATTCAATTGCCAAAGAAGCCCTAATTAGTGCCTTATCTGATAGTGAATTTTCTGATATCAAGAAGGCAAACGAAGCATATTCAATTTGGAAATACCTAAAAGACATGTTTGAAGGAGACATCCAAGCCAAGAATGCATGCAAGAAGACATGGAAGAAAAGATACAACAATTTAGAGATGCTACCTGAAGAAAACATCAGAGCTTACAATCAGAGGATTAATGAAGCAGTCTTATGAATCAGGAACAATGGTGGAGAAATTTCAGAGGAAGATATAATGGACAAACTGATGACTACATTGATAGTATATTATCAAAGCAAGATAAAGATCTTGGATGAAACCATGAAATTCTCAAACGACTTCAAAAGAGAAACCTTGATCACCAAAATATCAGCATTTGAGATATCAAGATTGAAGACAGAACCTAAAATTGAAATAACTTTCAAAGCCTCAGTCGATGGTAAGAAATCCTTGAGTATCTCTAGTAATATTGAGAAAGAAGAAGTTGATACAGTACTAGAAGAAATCATTGCCATGATTGCTAAGAAATAAAGGAAAGGTAAAGGAAAATATGAAGGACAACTACCATTGAAATGTTTTCATGCCACAAAGTTGGCCATTTTGCATCTAAGTGTCCTACAAGAGTCAAGAAGTTCAGATTAGATTACAAGCCCAAATATACCAAGGAATGCTATCATGTTGAAGAGGGTGTGACTGATGATTATTCAGGAGAAGATGAAATTGGATTCGTTGCAATTAAAGATAATGAAAAAATGATTGACAAAATAGAAATTGAAGGTGAAAATAAAGCACAAGAATTGGCTTTAGTTTCACAAGAAGACATCAGAATAGACTGGATCATAGACAACGAGTGTTCACATCACATGAAAAGAGACAAAGAAATATTTGTACATCTAGCTAAGTACAAAGGTGGCATGGTTAGATTTGGAGATAACACTCCCAAACCTATCATGGGAAGAGGATCTATCACCTTAGATGGAAAGAACAAGACAAATGATGTTCTGTATGTTGATGATTTACATCATAACTTACTAAGTGTTGGACAGTTGCATGATAAAATATATCAGTTGGAATTCAAAAACAACAGGTGCATCATTAATAACAAAGAAGGTGACATGATTGCATCAGGTTCAAAGACCAAGGGTAATGTTTTTCATCTTAACTCCGAAGTTAGTTTTTTTGTTGCAAAAGTGGATGATAGTTGGTTATGGCACAAAAGACTTTGTCATATAAATTTGAACAACATAGTAAAGATAAGAAATGTAAAGGCAGTAAGAGACCTTCCTAGTATTGCAAGACTTGTTGATACTATGTGTAGGGAATGTGTGATGGGAAAGCATGTGAGGACCTCATTCAGAAGAAAACATAACTCTGCAGAGAACAAATTAGATCTAGTGCATACAGACTTATGTGGACCTACTCAAACAAGATCATACTATGGTGAAAGGTATTTCATTTTGTTTGTTGATGATTTTTACAGAATGATGTGGGTTGCGTTCTTAAAAGACAAATCTGAAGCTTTTGAGAAGTTCAAAATATTCAAAGCTAAAGTTGAAAATGAGTCAGGATTAAAGATAAAATGACTGAGATCTGATAGAGGAGGAGAATTCACCTCTGACAAGTTTCTTGAGTACTGTGAAGAACATAGGATCAAAAGAAAACTAAATGCACCCAAAACCCCTCAAAAAAATGGAATTGCAGAAAGAAGAAAAAAAATAATACTTGACACGGTGCGCACTATCATGATTGAAGGAAAAGTTGCACACACCTATTGGACAGATGCATTCAATACAACAATCTATACTATCAAAAAAATTCAACAAAGACTAGGCGTAGGCAAAACACCTTATGAACTTTGGTTTGGTAATGTACCTACTGTAAAATTCTTCAAAATATTTGGAAGAAAGGGCTACATCAAGAGAGATGATGGTGTTGGTAAATTTGATGCTAGAAGCGATGAAGGTATTTTTCTTGGCTACTCTACTAAGAGAAAAGCTTACAGATGTTTTAATTTAAGGTTGAAGAAAATCATTGAAAGTGCACATGTGAAGGTTGATGAGAATTTCATGATTGAAGAGAGATGTTATCAATATTAACCTATGATTGAAGATGAACCTAGACCTATCAATAAAGAAATAGTTATTGAAGAAATGTTTGACTGTATTGATGTATCATGCAGTAACCCTGAACCAAGTCAAGAAGAATCACAGATCACAGATGAGAGTGTCACACCTAAAATCTCAAAATACACATCTGGATACCATTCAAAAGAAGATATCATTGGAGATCAGAGCAGTAAAGTTTTGACAAGATGCAGAGAAAAAAGTTCAATCGTTGATGAAGAGGTATGTTTAATTTCACAAATTGAACCCTTAAGTGTTGAAGATGCGTGTAATGATTTAGATTAGCAAAATGTAATGAAAGAAGAATTAGATCAAATAATTAAGAATGACACATGGGAATTGGTCCCTTGACCTTGGGACAAGAACGTGATTGGAAATACGTGGATATTTAGAAAAAAAAATGAATAAAGATGGGACAGTGATAAGAAACAAACCAAGACTGGTATGTAAAGGATATGCACAAAGAGAAGGAATTGACTATTATGATACATTTGCCTCTGTGAGCAGACTGTAGGCTATAAAGTTGTTTTTGGCTTATGCAACATTCAAGAACTTCAAAGTATATCAGATGGATGTCAAGGCAACATTTATGAATGGTGACTTGAAGGAAGAAGTTTACATAAAGCAGCCTGAAGGAGTCAAACTTTCAAACAAACTAGACATGGTATGCAGACTGAATAAATCCCTCTATGGACTTAAACAGGCCCCAAGAGCATGGTATGAGAGACTTGCTGGTTACTTAACAAAGATTGGATTCAAAAAGGGAGCAACAGATTGCAACTTATTCATCAGAGAGAAACCTGAAGGATTATTACTTATTTCTATCTTTGTTGATGACATTATTTTTGGAGGTCATGACAAGCTTAGTGTAGAATTTGCAAAAGAGATGAAGAGTGAATTTGAAATGAGCATGATTGGACCTATAAAATACTTTTTGGGATTAAATGTAAAGAAGACAGACAAAGGTATATTCATAAATCAGTCTAAATATGTAAAGGAGATATTGAAGACATTCAAAAGGGAAGATTGCAAGCCAGTAAGCATTCCTATGATAACAGGAAGCAAGATTTCTAAAAATGATGACTCCACAGTAGTCAAAAAAACACTTTACGAGTCTATGATTGGAAAACTCATATATCTCACTCAATCTAGACCAGATATTTCTAATGCAGTTGGCATTGTTGGGAGATTTGTAGCCAAACCTAAACAGAATCACCTAATGACAATAAAAAGAATATTCAAATATTTAAAGGGAACTATAGACTATGGTTTATGGTATCCTAATTCAGAAAATGTAGAACTTCATATGTACACATATGCAGATTGGGTAGGTTGCGTTGATGACAGAAAGAGTACCTCAGGAGGAGCAGTGTTTGTTGGAGACAGGTTGGTTACTTGGACAAGCAAGAAGTAGAACTGTATTTCTCAGTCAACAAAAGAAGTTGAGTATGTAGTAGCCGCATTGAATTGTTCAACAATGGTTTGGATCAAACAGATGATTAAAAACTTTGGAATTCAGATTAATTATCCTATTGTCATTCATTGTGACAACACCAACACCATTAATATGTCAAATAACCCTGTGATGCACGCAAAGATAAAACACATAGAAATAAAATATCATTTTCTAAGAGAAAAAGTTGCAGAAAGAGAAGTGAAGTTGGACTATGTGAGCACCAAAGATCAGTTGGCAGACATATTCACGAAACCTTTATAAAAAGATACTTTTGAGTATCTCAAGAAGAAGTTCGGAGTATTCCCTTTACTGAGTCTGATTAGAACTCATAGAAAATGCATCAGTCCTTGGTGTCTGATGAGTGGTTAACTACTCTACTTCTGGAGTAGTACCTATGTTTATTTGTATTTGGCATCGTTTTCCATTGATTTCCAAGGGGGAGTATATAGTAAGGGGGAGCATATACTCTGGGGGAGTATATACTCATGAAAATAAAAACACATGAAAAGGAGATGTAGCAGTGAAGAGGAACTTTTGATGAGGATATTGAGAAGATTATAAAAATAAAAAAGACACTTTTGGATTGATGGTGTGTTTAAAGATATGTTGCCATCAATGTCAAAGGGGGAGACTGTTGGAGATTTGCCTCTGTGCAAATAGGTGACTGTATGTTTGTCATTGATGACAACATATAGTATACAACAGTGTACTGTATTCAGTTTTCAGTATGAATATGTTGAAGCCTTGCACTGTTGTTTTTATGTTTCAGACATAGTTATGATACCATGTTCATACGCACAATTTCTGAATTGCAGTTACAGTTGAGTTATGTTACTATGTTTACCAGCCACAATTTCAGAGGATTGTTTTCAGAAAGCTTACAGTAAATTTATTTATTCTTCAGTTGCACCTATCTATTGGATATGCATGTTCAGATTCATGTTTAGTTATGACTAAAAGATAATTAACCAAAGGCGCTAATCATGTTTCATCTGAAGCATGACGTTTAGGTAATTTTGGTGGAGCCGACAATGTGAAGCGATGCGTCTATTCATTTTTAGTTGCACAGTTCTAATTATGTTGCATGCTTAGTTTAGCCGACAAGAGTAGTATTGAAGGGATTCCCACAACCGACGTGATCATATCTTTTGGAGATGATACATATAGTAGTTCAGTTGTGATCACTAAGTGTGAATAACAAGAAAAGAGACAGAAAAAGAACAGAGCATAATGCTAGTTGTTTTGGGACAATAGAGCCATTTCATTCATCAGATAAAGATCTATGTGAAGAATGAGAGAGTGCATACAATTCACTGGAACTGATCAAGACAACATGTATACTCAAATAGTTCATTATCAGATATAGTGTATATCTATTTAACTGAAGGTTGCAACCTTCATCATTTTAGTAGTGTGCTTTTGGACAGTGTGTCCTCACCCCTAATAGGGTTATTTGTAAAAGACTCCTAATAGGGTCCGACCCTTAACCAGGTCATTGTACTTATTGCATTGTAAAGGTCAACTCCTAACATGGTTGTAAGATATTCTAACATGGATTATTATACTCAAGTACAGTTCTTTGTGGGTGCTAATTCCCACAGGGTTTTTTACCTATTTTGGTTTCCCCATAACCAAAATTGTGGTGTTCTATTTTGTGTTATCTTATTGTGTATATACTGAATGATATTTTGTACTTAATTGGAGAAAACAATTACAACTAGTTGATAACTGATTCACCCCTCCCCCTCTCTCAGTTATCCCTTGGGACTATTCCAACATGGTTGAGTACCCATTGACAACTAAATGAATCTAATGATTGAGATGGACATTACCATCTAATAATCTTGTTCTTCCCCTGAATTCTTTATCCTTTTATACAAAAATGTTTATCGCACTTTATAAGGTCATTGGTTCATTGTTCTTGTACTACCTTTTCTATATTTTTTTTGGATGATTCATTTCCATAATTTTTGAAATATCATCTCTAGATTTCATTGTAGCTTCATTCAAAATCACATTGTCTTTGATATCCAAGTTAGAAAAACCCAAACCTAGAATTATATTGTTGGCTTGGCATCAACCTTCTTATTTACATTCATTGATATTACTCTAGTTGTTCCCTTTGTTTTCATTGGAAGAAGAACTTTCTAGTTACAACCTCCAAGATTGGTTGTACCTTACACATTGCATCAAATAGTGTTGCAAGCTCTAGATTTTTATGCCCTTTGAAAATAGGAGACAATTTAATGACATACTAGTTCATCTTAGGCCACTTATCATTAAAGAGAAAAATCTGGTTGACTTGGGAATTTAAAATTATATTCCAATAACAAAAAGACCAATCACTCCAAATAATGTAATGTGTTCATTCAAATAACTATACATATTTTAATATTTCTACAACTAATTTTAAATAAAATTTGAAGTTAAGAATGTTAATATTAGTGGCTAATATGATTACTTGATGATCACATCATATTGTTGCTTCTTGAGTGAGGTATTAAGTAGGAGGTCATATATTCTTATCCCTGTCTTTAATATGGGTATTGAAATGGCTGTAATTGCAGATCAACCATGTTTCAATTTTTGTAGAAACATTTTCCCCATAAATATGCTACTAATATTTTCGTAAGTTCTTGCATAAAATAATATAGCTCCTTTAGTGTTTTCTGAGCATTAGGTTGGTTCTATACAAAACTATGGGTGTGTTCTTGGCTGCCTTTTTTTTAACATTTATTTTCTTCTCATTGTCTAAATTATTGTATTTACATTCTCTGTCTCAGCTACTACAATGAGCTTCTTGTTTGCAATTATCTTTTGTATTTATTTCATTCAATTTGTTGGTGCTCAAATCAATAGATTGGATTTCCTATGGACTTTCCAATCCAATGCTTGGAAACCCAAGTGATTTGGCCAATGAGCAAGTCACAACCAAGGCAAGATTAGAACTTTTGCAATTTTGGCTCTACAAAACCAAGGCTAGTAGGCCTATACCTTGACTTATCCTTCAAGTTACAAGGCTTTTTATAGCAGATAAGTAACACTTCAACCTTCTCTCTCAAGTATGGCAAGGCACTTGAAATAAATCTAACTGAAATCAATATATCATGAACTGTAAATTGAAATACTTTAAGTAATTTAAAGAATGTTTAGTAAATGTGTATGTAATTTGAAATGAACAGATAGATAAGATATCACAAAACTATAAACAATGAACTAAATAACTATAATCAAAATAAGCAAGAAAGACTAGTGCCTTAATCAACCATAGGCAATAGAGTCACTATCATTCCAATCTTATGTTCAACCTTAGAGACAATTTTACAAGAAAACTTATCACTTTAAAGTTGTTATAGAATGTACATGCAACCTAAAACAAATTTAGAGATATTTCAAAAGAGTAATACTTCTCATATGATAGCCCAATTGACTAAGGCCTCAATCAACAGAATTTAACCATGCAAAATGAGAAAATCAATTGAAAATATAGACTATGAATCAAATCAGGAAGCATGCACATAAAAATATCACTTTGAAGAAGTGTTATTGGTTTATCCAAGAGACTAATTGTAAAATGATTAATGAAACAATTACATATATGAAGAAAAAATACTTATCTTTATTGATTTAAAAAAAAATAGTTCATCTAGGTCCATGTTATAGTTGTTGATCCAAAACTATCCAAATATGTGAAATTGTATTATATTATATATTGTCCTCTCTCTTTACATTTTACATTAGGTATATATATGTGTTTGAGTGGCTTTCACACCTCTTTAGGGTAAAAAGACACAACCCTTATTATAAATTATTTTGAAAAAACAATAAACTAACTAAAAAATAACTACCTATCTTTCGGATTTGACTTTGGTAGAAAATCCAAAACAACTTGTGAAAAGCCAATATTTCTGTTGGAGATAGGAAATGGGATTTCCCGAACTGGGTCATTTTTAGATTTTAAAATTTTTACCATCTTCAGCCTCTATCGACATCATCTTTGTAGCAGGTTGAAATTCTAGCATTTTCTGAAGGTTTCGATTAGTTAGTTCTATATATTTGTGCCATAAAGCTTCCTTCCTTTAATTTTGTTTAGAGTGGAGAAACTTGCTTCTTGATAATGGATTGGGACTTCTAAATTATCAAAATTTAGGGTACCACCAGTTCTGGGGACGTATGCTCCCTGTGAGCATAGAGAGATTCCAACTATCTCTGGAGAAGAAGACCAAGCATCCACACTTAATCTGATGCAAAGTGAAATCGGGTGGCCCCAGCNGGCCCCCCCCCCCCCCCCCCCCCAAAAAAAAAAAAAAAAAAAAAGTGAACACTATTTTTTTTCTCTATCGAACATATAATTCTGATCATGTAATACTTTGGATCTTCTGAATACGATGCCACCATTCTCATGGACAACATTCATTGCTTTATTAACACGCTTTGACTTTTGTTTACCATTAGAAAAGTCAGCAGGTGCACTATAGTCCTTGCTAAATAGAAGATCTCCATGCATTTGATCAACCCTACAAATAACTAGATTAAGATCTTTTGCTTGGATGCCTTTATGTACACAGTCTTCCCTATACTCAAGATGTTGTTTCTCTTCACAAAAAGGATTTGGAGATAACTCACATTTAGGAACTTCGTTCTTATCAATAATTTGATCATATAGGATACTCGGATAATTTTCAGAACTAATCTTCAACACATTATCCTCATTATGTCTATTTGATTCCATCTCATCTTCACATGTTTGATACAACTTCTTCTCATAGGATGAAATAATGCATGTCTCCCTTTCTGAATACACTTCCCCATAAAAATTTTGAGTTTCATCATCTTCAAAATGATCACTAGGCCCACTGTCTTTATCATGATGTTGATGGACTTGATTGCATATAAAATATTCTTCAAATAATGGATTCAAGGAGATAGAGAACTCGAGCATATCTCCATGAGAGCTGTCATCTAAAATTTCTTTGTGTTCATATGGTGTATGCTATTCTATTTCATCTCCGTTATTTGATTCCTGAAATTTATCAACTTCTTCATATAGTACCCCATGAGTGTGTACTGATCCATCAAATTGCTTATCATGGTGTATTGAGAAAAAAAATTGATCACTCTTCTCAACATGTTTTTGATAATCCATGTCTAGTAAATATGAGATTTCTTCTGTACTGAGAAGATCTTCTTCCTCATTGTCATTTCCATTAATACGTGTCTCCATACAAATCTTACCATGTACATATTATTCTTCAACCTGATTTGAATTTTCTTTCTCTTTGTCATTATTCTTTTCTTTTCTCAATTCCTCACATACTTGGTTAAGAAAAATTATCAGTTGAGAATCATCATATATTCCTAACTCATGAAGTTTATCCATTATTTCCCTTCCAAAAGGTCTAATATATGAAGGTTTTTTTCGATAAATCCTTATCATTCTCATGAACAAATGTATTGTAGATTCTCCTTCATATCTTTCCAAATTGAAGAATGTATCCAAAGGGGACATGTACAATTCTTCTTCCACAATGTAATTTAGATCTTCTTCCATGCTGCAACTTTGGTCTTCATATCGTTCATATCACACATTGTCTTCTTCACCACTAGCATCATGAAATGTATAAAGAAACCATTTCTCAAACTATCTCCAGGATGAGATACATTTTGTGGGTAGTGTTTCATATACTTGTCTGGCATTATCTTTTAACATCCTAACAAATAGCCTCATCACATGATCCTCTGTAGAAACCTCATAATCTTCTATGAATTTATAAAATGGATCCAAGTGTTGTAGTGTCAATTCATCCCATTCCCCATGGAACTTTGGTAGAAGTTGTGAAATTTTAGAGGATAACTTATTTGGGATGCATTGAAATCTCCTAAGATCTAATGGCCTGATACCATCTAGAATAAAAGGATTTCTTTGAAATGATGGATACATTTGAAAAAAAAATCCACCATCTCCTTTTGAGTCTCCTCTCTCAGTAGAATCACTAACTGAAATGCTTTGTTCAATAGAGTTGCCACCTTTTTATCAGAAGGAAAATACTTACTGTCTTCTGAGTTCTTTTCTCCCAGTAGCTCATCTTAAATATATCACCAGAGCTTCTAGGTAAAATAAAAAAATATTCTTTAGAACAACTCCCCAGTAGAGTTTCCAATATGTTGGTGCTCAAATCAACATATTGGATTTCCTATGGACTTTCCAATCCAATGCTTGGAAACCCAAGTGATTTGGCCAACTAACAAGTCACAACCAAGGCAAGGTTGGAACTTTTGCAATTCTGGCTCTACAAAACCAAGGCTGGTAGGCCTCTACCTTGACTTATTCTTCAAGTTACAAGGCTTTTTATACCAGATAAGTAACACTTCAACCTTCTCTCTCAAGTATGGCAAGGCACTTGAAAGAAATATAACTGAAAGCAATATATCATGAACTATAAATTGAAATACTTTAAGTAATTGAATGAATGTTTAGTAAATGTGTATGTAATTTGAAATGAATAGATAAATAATATATCACAAAACTATAAAAAATGAACTAAATAACTATAATCCAAATAAGCAAGAAAGACTAGTGCCTTAATCAACCATGGGCAATAGAGTCACTATCATTCCAATCTTTTGTTCAACCTCAGAGATAGTTTTACAAGAAAAATTATCACTTCAAAGGTGTTATGGAATGTACATGCAACCTAAAACAAATTCAAAGATATTTAAAATGGGTAATACTTCTCATATGATAGCCCAATTGACTGAGGCCTCAATTAACAGAATTTAACCATACAAAATGAGAAAACCAATTGAAAATATAGACCATGAATCAAATAAGGAAGCATGGACATCAAACTATCACTTTGAAGAAGTTCTATTGGTTTATCTGAGGGACTAATTGTAAAATGATTAATAAAAAAATTGCATATATGAAGAAAAAAGACTTATCTTTATTGATTTAAAAAAAAAATAGTACATCCAGGTCAACGTTAAAGTTGTTGATACAAAACTATCCAAATATGTGAAATTGTATTATATTGTATATTGTCCTCTCTCTTTACATTTTACATTATGTATATATATATGTGTTTGAGTGGCTTTCACACCTCTTTAGTGTGTAAAGACACAACCCTTATTACAAATTATTTTGAAAAAATAATAAACTAACCAAAAAATAACTACCTAACTTTTGGATTTGGCTTTGGTAGAAAATCCAAAACAACTCAGGAAAAGCTAATATTTCTGCTGGAGATAGGAAATTGGATTTCCCGAACTGGGAAGTTTTTAGATTTTTAAAATTTGACCATCTTCAACCTCTATCGGCATCATATTTGTAGCAGGTCAAAATTCCAACATTTTCTGAAGGCTTCGATTAGTTAGTTCTATTTATTTGTGTCATAAAGCTTCCTTCCTTTGATTTTTTTTAGAATGGAGAAACATGCTTCTTGATAATGGATTGGGACTTCTAAATTCTCAAAATTTAGGGTACCACCAAAATCTTGTGATGCTTTGTATAAATACATTGGTCCTTTTCATTCAAGACCTCATAATTCAACTTTAGATATTGACATATTTTTTTCTACCATCTTAGTTTAGTTTGAATTTTTTCATTTTTATCATTTATGTCAATAAAATAATCACTTTATCAATACTTATATACTTATATCAACATGCCACTTTATCAATACTTATATATTTATATCAACATAAAATTAAAAGGTCCAAACAAATCTAAATTTTAAAATAATGCTCTAATACCATGGTGTAATAACCCAAATAAAATGAAAAATAAAATAAAATAATTTTTATAATTCATAAATTTGTCACTTAGCATATTGATTATAGTTGAATGTATTGTAAACTATTTGATTTATTAAATTACTTTAGAATGTTGGATTTCTCTTTAGAATGGGGTTCTCATTATACACTTCTCTAATAGTATATTGATTATTTAATGTTAATATATTTTTATAATTTCTATCATATTTGTACAATGGAAAAAGGGAAGCAAGGTAGATTGCTCCTCCTTTTCCAAATTCACGTTTGGGAGAAAGATGATCTAATAGGCTCTAGTAGGACTTAAGTATCAAATGAGTGAAATGATTCTTTGCAATAATGAATTGAGGGAAGTTATATTTGAGGGAAAATAATATAACGATGTAAGATAAATGAATAAATGAGGAAATATAAGCAATTTCAGAAAGCTAAGACTAGTGAACAAATAGACAAAAATCTATAGTGACCTAAAATGAAGTCCTAGAAGCTATGTTGACATGTAAACTGAATTTGAAAGTGTTATGACAATAACAAAATGCCTTTGGCATTTTGTTCCTATGAACAAGAAGCTTAAGGTGTTTTGTTCATAGGAGTTATGCCCAAAACTTTCAGTGATGGTCCTAGAGATCTTGATCTTTCCAAAAATGTTTGTACAACTGCACTACCTATTCACAGACATAGAAAAATGTGGAAAAAGTTTGGTTGAAACATGGTTTCCTAGTTCAAACCCCTTTTTAGGAACCAACCTTCAAATGTAAATGGAATTTCATAAAGGAAAGATTTGTTGATATAAAATAAGAGCTATATTTGAATAGTAAGTTACCTTATACCTTCATGGCACAATGCTTCTTTTGATATAATCACAAGTGTTAATGCAATAGTCATTGAATCCACAGCAAAACTTCAAAGGAAAGCATGAGAGAAGATTTTTCACCATGAATGTGGTAGTTTACCATAATGCTTGATGAAGGAGAAGAATGATCATTTGAAGGCTTAAAGACTTGGATGTGTGAAGACTTTGAGAATGCTTGGATGTAGAAGAGATCGTGAAATTCTAATCATGAATCATCCTAGCTACCAAAGTGAGGAGAGATAGGCCATTTATATATCTCTCACACATTTTAGGATTTAAAATTAAGTCAGGTCAACCATTGAGATTTATTTATTATGGACACCTAACTGTGAATAAATAAGATGTTATGATTAAGGATACACACTTCTTGTATAGGAGAGAATCCCTAATGTAAATAAATAATTATATGTAACATTGGGTATCATGTGATAAAAAATGCCACCTATCCAAAAGGAAACTAAATCCGTATAAAGGATGATATATTGAACTACTAACCTTTCCCCTAAAGTGTGGAGACAAAGATAAGGAGAAAGAGGAGTATTATGTTACTTGTAAAGTATGATTGCACCTAAAATTGTATCACCGTGAATGATAATGAGCCCCCAATGGAGAGACTAACAATGTCACATAGTAATCAGAATTGAAAATCAACTCAATGGGACATGTTATGTGAATGATTTCATAATCAACGAGTTTCTAAATTTTGTAATGTAAAGTTTTATATTCATTAGTAGAATGGTCATGATGTTAGGTATAACAGTCCACTAGGACAACTGAGAGTGGGGGGGGGGGGGGGGTGAATCAGGTGTGAGACAAATTATTAAACATTAAACTTTATAAGAAAAAATTTCATCCAAATGATAACACAGTAAATGCCAACACAATAACTCAATCCTTTGTTGTTGAGGAAACCCTCTTAAAGTAAAATCCCGATAGGAATTAACACCCAAAAATAATGTACTGAGAGTATAGTATCCCTATAAAAATATTTAGCCATGTTAGGAGATTATTACATCATTACAGTACACAATCCCTGTTAAAGTACATACCCTCTTAGGAGTCAAGAACAATGGTCGGCTCACTACCCACACATACTGCCTAAAGATGCTTAATGCCACCCTCAAGGACTTACAATCTGAAATACAAGTGTATATAGAAAATATACAATCCATTGAACTGTCTGATAGAAATTGTCTTTGCTTGGTCAGTTCCAATGAAGTACAACAACAATATCCTCTGCTCTACATGCAGCAGACAGTCAAGCTCGCAGCTTCCACACTTCTTTATCTCTTCATACATACACACACACATATTTTCAAAAGAAAATATCTCTCATATATACCATATTATAATAATTTCTTAGGTTGGCCAATTAAGCTTTCCCAATATATAAATAATTATTTAACCCCTTGCTAAGATACATACGATACCTAAAATAAGTATACATCAATTACAATACATCATATATAATCAAAGATCTGTAATCCATGCTCGCAATCCACAATACACACTACATTTACGAAGTCGGCCCCAAATAGGTCTCTTCCAGAATGGACGTGATCACTGACATCATCAAAAATCATACTACTTGCAACCCATAACAAACATTCCATAACCTATCTGTTGGCATCCCATAAGCTCTCATTACATGAATCATCATCAGCTGTAAGATATACTCAAAACACAGAGACTCGCTCTGTCAATCATCACTGTCATAGTCTAGTAACGAGTCTTCACCAAAACATCTGTATCTCATCGAATATGCAATATGAAGACAAGTGACCTTAGAAATAAGATCAGCGTACATCCCTCTACATATCCCCATCTTCACTCATTTTGATTCATCTGTACAATATCCATACACCCCTGTCAGTCATCATACAATAGTAATAGCCAGTATGTACTTCCTCCACATAAACATATGTTGACATCAGTGACAAAACATGAATGCCAACAACATCAGTATTAGCCAATCTCAACATCATCCAACAATCTCCCCCTTTGGCATTGATGGCTACATATGGGAAAATCCATCAACCCAAAAGTACTCTCTCTCTCAATATGATCTTCTCAATATACTCAACACAATTCTCCCTAAAACAGTTGGGATTTTCACATAGATTCTCTCCCCCTTTGACAACAATGACAAAGGGTGCCATAACTCTTCATCAATCTTTTGCAAGGTCTAGCTTTTTAAAATATTCATGTATGTAATACCCAAGTGCAAAATCACCCAAATATGTTCTGTAGTGTGATGACATTAATTTTTCATTAGTATACAAACAACACTTTTCGTAAGCCTACACTGAAAGACAGGAAAGAGAAAACTGAAGATCAGATTAAGAGATCACCAAAGATGACTAAGTAGATAGAGAACCAATGGCACAAGTTAGTGTGTAAACCAAAAATCACAAAGCAAAAAGATAAAGTGGAACCCAATAGAGGCGCCTGATATACAAGTTACAGTGCAGACCAACAAGATAGATATAGTGCAACTGAAAGACAAAACTGAAGGATAGTCAAGCATGACCGATAGACACAATCGAAAGTCAGTTGCAGCCCGCAAAAAGTGGATCTAACTTCCACGTCAAATAAAGAAAGTGTATTATATTTATAGGATATTTAATTATTTTAAATACATTTATTTAGGGACAAGATACATGAATGTAAGTGCTTTAATCAGTTTAACTGATTTAAAACACATAGACTATGAGATCTAGGTATAAGTTGTAAACTTGATCTTAGAGTTAACATTGTTTTTATCAAGAACTCGATGAAGTCAACCCATCTATAAATAGATGATGTAGTCATTCATTATGAATATGTGTGAGAAGGAAAAAGAAAGAGGAGAATAGAACAAGCACATCTATGGATTGAATTGAGAGTTTCAAGAAAAAGAACAAGAAAAGGAGGATTTGGTTGGCAGAACTAAGAACAGAGGAAACCGATAATCAGAGGTATTAATCAATCACAATTAGGTGATAATCTTTTTATGTGAACTAAACAGGATCTATATCAGCAATAGGAGATTTCATTTACCAGGTCAATTTTTAATTTTCTATCATTCTAACAAGTGGAGCAAAGTGTAAAAATCCTTTCAAGGAAGGTGGATTTAACAGTCCAACAACAAATCTCTTAACCGAGTCCACACTCAACAGTGTTGCTAAAGCCCTTAACATAGTAGACTTTAACAGGTCTCCACTGATACTTCTAATAGGGTAGATCATCAAAAGTGATCAAATTGTAAGCCTTAACCGGCCCCTTCCAATCTACAGATAGTGAAGTTTTGTGGGTGTCATCCCCACCGCAGTTTTTACTTCCTCACAGAAGTTTTCTGCGATATCATAGCTTGTGTTATGTTTCAAATTACTTTTATGAATATTTCTAGGAATGATTCACATGTATGTTAATGCTATGTTTTGATATAACTTACATCAGGATAGTTTAAATCAGATTGAATGGATATACAATTGATTACTAAGGTTAATTGATAAAGGGATACAAAAGTTTTATAGGTACTGATTCACCCCTCCCTTCTCAGTACATACTTCCCATTAATCCCAACAATTGGTATCAGAGCTAAGTCTCTTCTTAGAAAGCTTAAGGCTTAAGAGAAAAGAGCATAAAATGGAGAAGTACAGACTTGATAAAAATATTGAGAATAAAAAGCTTGAAATTCATATGTTCTTTGAATAGTATAAAGAAGCTAGAATCAGTATGAGATAATTTCTAGATGAAAGAAAGAATATGGCATCTCACTGTAATGAGATATATTATCATGAGGAAGAGATACCACACTTCTTTGAGTCTTCAGGATCAACTACAAGCAAAGCATCAGATACATCAAAAGAAAGCATCACAAGCCTAACTGAAATCAATCTACATCTGATGGACAAGTTAAAGCTCTGCAAATTGGTCAAGAGACACAGATGGTAAGACTGATTGATGTCATGAACAATGCTAGACAAGCTGAACAAGAAAGAATACTAGCTATTGATGATATATGAAAGATCACTAAAAAGTTACAAGAAAAAGAGTCTGAAATACAAAGACTTACAGAGCATCACCATGAGATTACAAATCAGATTATTCTTATGAGTCAAGAGGAAAACATATTAAATGTTGAACTCATTGAAAGAATAGAAGCTATCGGTGAATTGAGGGATGATAATGAAAAGCTAAAGCATAAAATAAGAATTCAGCAACAACATAATGAAATTATCAAGAAAGCTGATGAAAGCAATTAAAGAATGGATGATTTTCTTGAAGAACAACAAAAAGTCAACAACCACAATGGTCTAGGTTTTACCGAAAATGGAGAATAATCAAATCAATCTAATCTAAAGAATGTCTATGAAAATCCAAGACCAAGAAAGCTTACATGCAATCAATGTGGAAAGCAAGACCATACATCAAATGTACGTAGAGGCAAAATGAAAGGTATTCCTAAATCTACATCTTCATTCATAGGATTTTGTTATAATTGTAACAAGAAAGGACATGAAGCATATGAATATAAGTCTGAGATGAAACAACCAAAGAAGGAAACCTACATGGACAAATATTGTCCTACATGAAAAATGAATTGGCACACAATTGTTGAATGCTAGAAAAATAAAAGAGAAGCACGAACACCTTAAGGTTAAGAGACTCCCTATCAACCAAAGAGAGTTGGTAATCAGTATGTATGGGACTACAAAACTTGGACAAATTGTACATCATGTGGAAGATATGGTCACATTGCTGCAAACTATATGAGACAATGGACTAGAAAGTCTAGAGGCTGGACTAACCCAAAAATGGCATGCTTACACTATCATAAAGTTGGTCATCTCAAGAAAGACTGCAGAGACCCAATGACAGAGACAACCACATACCCCAATGGAAAAACCATTGAAGATATCCAGAGAGATCAAGACAAGATGTGGAGAAAATTTTCAAGAAATGATGAAGCTGGAACAAGTAATGTAAATGGTGACACCCCATCCAATGGACCTGGTGACATCACCAACCCCACCTAAGAAAAACAAGTAAGTATGCAACTGCATTTTCCCAATCTATTACTTTACATCAGTTCCATAAAATGTTGATATTAATGTCAAATTAGCATAAGAAAAATGCATCAGGGTTATACTTGTTAAAATATGTGATAACTATGCTTTCGGTCATATATATCAAAACCCGTCGGTATACAGTCAAAGCTAAGACTGCCTACATTTAATGAGAAGCATCAGTTAAAAGAAAAAGTTGCTAAGTATAAACTGAGCCTCGTCGGTAAACAAGAAAATGAACAAGTTGTCAGTGATATCGAAATCTGTCAGTAAAATCAAAGTGAACATCGACTACTCTAAAACGTTATAAGTGTCACCGAAGGAAGTAATGTCTTCAGCGACGAAATCCATCTTTATACATGAAAGATTTGGTGAGCATTTATGGCACGTGTTTTAGGGCAACGACTATAAATAGGGCATTGAAACAACTCATTTGTTCATGACACCCAGAGCAGAGTGACATAGGTGATTTTTTGAGAAAAGAGCAAAGGGATCACAAAGTGATCACGACTCAATAAACAACACTCCAAAGCACATCAAAGATCTTTGCTATAGTAAACAATAAGATACAAAGAACTGACAACTTTTTTATAATTCATTTCGAAGCAAGACCAAATTTCTTAAAATGGAATCAACTTCATGAACCATGAAATCCAAGAATGCAAAGAAAGATGAGTTCAAGCTCATCAAGAAAATGATATGTGAGGAACCCAACTATTAGATCCATCCAGATGTTGCCTCACAACCCGATGACGTTGGTGCATTTTCATGCATTCCAGCTAGGGTTTTACTAGTTGAAGATGTCCGATCTTTCATACATTGCAAGATAGCAGAAATAGGAAGTTTAGAAGTTGAAGAAGCCTACAAGAATCTGTGTAATGGCAATGGAACACTCAAGGAAGAACAAAAACATATTGAAGTAAAAGGGCTCACCAATGCCCTAATGTTCCTAAAAGTCTTCAAAACTGATTGGATTCGATTAATGTTGAGCAGAATGCATAATAACAAGTTATCGTTGGATGAACCGAAGGCAATAACTCAAGATCTCATCCATGCAGTTACCGGTTACCCAGTAACAAATAAGTTGAGGCATTAAAGCATCCACCGAAGGCAGAGACTGAAAAGATGATAGGAGCCAAATGGGATGGCCGATGATTGAAATTAACCACAATAACCGATGATGAAATCAAGTTTGGTGCATGTGTTTTGGGCTATAAATTATTCTAGGAAAGCAGATTAAACAACATAGCATCAGGTGCAGTGGACACATCGTTCAAAATTATGAAGAAGGGTACATAATTGGACTTATCTGAACTACTCCTAAATCAGTTGAAGGACAACTTAAAGTCAATCAAGAATGCAATGTCAAACACTTGTAAGTTTGGCTCACTAATAATGTGCATTTTCTTTTATTTTCAAGAAAAATTCGCATTGGTTGTAGATGTTAAATGGGACAGCACTAAACCAACCAATATGCAAATCAGTGAGCACATAGCTACACTAGGTGATAACTTTGAAACTATCATGGATGAATACTTCAATGTATTCACAAACCAGATGCAAAAGATGGTAAGGATCCCTGAGCAACTCATTGGACAATATAAAGATGAGATATGCTTCATGGTTGATACTAAAAATACATACATTAAGCCTGATGTACCAAGGAAAACATGGTTACAACCACTAGAGTATGAAATCAACATTGATCTTTCTAGTAAGACAATTGATGCCTTGATCAATGAACCACTGGATAAGAAACAACCCGGGTTTAGCACAAATGAAGACGCCAAGACAAGAATTAAATCAGGCCTAGTTGTTAAAAAGATAGTCAAGAAGAAGGACAAGATGGTGAAGAATCTCAAGAAGATTCTATCAACAACTAAGGAAGAAATTGAACAAGATGAAGAAGTTGAACAAGAGGAGGAAAGCGAAGAACAGGCATTTGTCGGTAAAGATGAACAAAAGGATGACTCCGAGGAAACAAAGTTAGATTCACCACCTCCTCCACCATCTAAGAAACCAAGGAAAACAATTACTTCTCGGACAAGAAGCCAAACATCAAAAGAATCTACTCCTTCACTTCTAAAGAAAGGAAAGGTAAGGACTTATAAGAGGAAAGCTCCCACACCAAAGAGAGGTCAAAACAAGAAAGGAAGAAAATTCATCAGAACCTAAGAGGATATAGAGGACACTGAGCATGATGAATCTATTGAAGTAGAAAATGTCAAGGTAAAAGAAACTGAAACTATTGATGAAATTTATGTTTATATTGAAAATTCTGGATCTATTACAGAGCCATATTGCAAATTCTGGATCTATAAATTCTGGATCTATTACAGATCCAAACATTAGAAAATGGTTGAAACTAAATCAAGAAGATCAAAATAAAATTGAGGACGTCATCATAGCTAAAATTTACAACTTCAAATATGTACCGATGCAATTTGAAGGTAAATATGTTCCAAGAGAACTATTGGACAGGCTTTACTCCAGTTGGACATTTGCATTAAAGAATGAGAAAGAGATCAGAGAGAGAGTACTTGTTTCTCTAATGCCACCTAAATCTAAGAAGGAAGAGATAGATGAGATGATGGAGAAGTACACTAAGGATTTCTCACCAATGTTGAGAGCATATAAATTTCTTGAAGGAAGGTTAATTGAACTTGAACAGGACAACCACAATAAATGGTGCAAGATTATGAATAGACCTATTGTGGAGGAAATCCCTGACAAAGACCTTCAACAACAAGAAGTTGACAAGGAAACTCAAGATGACACATCTATTGAGTTAGACAAGGAAGATGATGATACAACAGGAAACAAGACTGCAAATGTTGTAGATGAAACATGGGATAACACCACAAATGACAACATTGTGGATACTAATATCATTGAGATTACCAATGACCCAGAAAAGGAAGTGAATAAGGATGAAGATGCCACTACTGAAAAGGAAAAAATTGATGAACAGGATAGAACATTTGATACTGCACAGGTGAACATTCCAGACAAACTGTCAATATTGATACAAGCTATCAATATCATGCAAGAATCAAGCAAGTCACCTGAAAAGAATACTCTAAAGGATACAAGAGAATAATAAAACAAGGATAACACCGATGGTTAGAAAAACATCAGAGATACTCAAGATGTAACCGACACTATTAAGGTTACTAGGGGAGAAAAGGAAAATGATGCAGAGACTCAAGATAAGAATGAAGAAACCAAGACTGAAGAAGAAAAGGACACCATTGAAGGAGACAAAAAAAAAGATGGTACTCTTGAGGAAACTGACAAGAATCCTACCGATGCTGTAAAGGTGAATGTGGAGACGTCTGCAGACACTCGATGAGATGAAACTGATGCCAAGCAACAGAAAGAAGCACAACAGGTCACTTCATCGAGCACAACAGAAAAAAGCCGACAAATTGGAAATGGTTTTACATTCTACTGAGTCACAGAAGAAGAAGACAAAGAAGAGAAAGTTAGAGATTACATTGGATGAAATCATTGAAATACCTGAGTGTGACCCCTCTACACTTGACTTTGAAGCATTACATGAATATGGAGAGATATGCCAAAGGAAGGCATTGCAGGAAAAGCTGAAGAAACAACACAGGGACTCCATGGTACTGGAGGCAACATGGGACATTCTACATCAAATAGTGCCCAATGTTGACATTGATCTGAGCAAGCCAATACTAGACCAATTAGCTATCCTCACCGATGCAATCACAACTCAGAACATTGATACTGAAAAGGCAATTGAGGAGAGAGCCGAGATGAAGTACCAACATAAGCTCATAGAGAAAATCAACCAAGAAGTGGCAGTAAATAAGGTAAAGCTATCAGAATTCATTTTTGAAATAGATCCAATCATATCTGAAGCTATAACCTTAATTCAAAAGTTGAGCACAATAGAAAAGTTCACTAAAGAGAATATTGACAACATTGCAAAGTTGGATACTGATCTAGAAAATAGTGCACAAAGCCTAACCACCGATGGAGACAATGCAGTCAAGTTGCATTACGAGAAGATAATTGAGATAAAATATTTAAGGAAAAAGCTATGGGAAGCAAAGACACACTTTAGGTAAGAAGTAACTGAGCTCCAAGCTCAACTTCTACCAAATCTAACACTTCTCCAATAGCATATCAGTTCTGCAAGGCAACTGATTGCAACTCTTGAGATGTATGTGGCTGACAACATCTATGATATGCACTCCAAAATTACACTTGAGCACATGGCTCTGGAGAACCTCAGAGAACAATGGGAGAAAATGATGGAAGACATGAAGTCTTCACATTCCCATAATTTTTATAAGCTCTAAGGTAAATGACCTTTGCCCTTCATATCAAATAAAGGGGGAAATGATATGAGTAAAATATAAAAAGGGAAAATGTTATATACATTCATTCATTCAGATGGGAAAATGGTAGATATGTATATGTATATTCATAAGGTGAAAATGATATATAGAAGGAAAAGATATCATATAAATAGATATACCAGCATATACATAGGGGGAGTCATTAAATGACTAAGGATTATATATGTTGTATATACTTAACATTTTGTTAGTATTTTGCAGATATAAGTTTTTGATACTAATATCAAAGGGGGAGATTGATGACATTAATTTTAATTAGTATACAAAAAACACTTTCAGTAAGCCTACACTCAAAGACATGAAAGAGAAAATTAGAGATCAGATTAAGAGATCATGAAAGATGACTATGTACAAAGAGAACTGACGACACAAGTTAGTGTGTAAACCAAAAATCAAAAATCAAAAAGATAAAGTGGAACCCGACAGAGGAACCCGATATGCAAGATACAGTGCAGACCAAAAAGACAGATACAATGTAGCTGATGGAAAAAATTGAAGGACAGTCAAGCATGACCGACATACATAACCGAAAGTCATTTGCAACCCACAAAATGTGGATTTGGCTTCTAGGTCAAATAAAGCAAGTGTATTCTATTTATAGGATATTTAATTGTTTTAAATCTATTTCTTTAGGGACAAGATACATGAATGTAACTGCTTTAATCAGTCTAACTTATTTTAAACACATAGACTAGGAGATCTAGGTATAAGTTGTAAACCTGATCTTAGAGTTAACATTGTTTTTATCAAGAACTTGATGAAATCAATCCATCTATAAATAGATGTTGCAGTCATTAATTATGAATATGTGTGAGAAGGAAAAAGAGAGAGGAGAACATAACGAGCACATTTATGGATTGAATTAAGAGTTTCAAGAACAAGAACAACAAAAGGAGGATTTGGTTGGTAGGACTAAGAACAGAGGAAACCAATAATTAGAGGTATTAATTGATCATAATTAGGTGATAATATTTTTATGTGAACTAAATAGAATTTGTATCAGCAATAGGAGATTGCATTTACCAGGTCAATTTGTAATTTTCTATCATTTTAACAAGTGGAGCAAAGTATAAATATCCTTTCAAGGAAGGTGGATTTAACAATCCAACAACAAATCTCTTAACTTAGTGCACACTCAATAGTGTTTCTAAAGCTCTTAACATAGTATACTTTAACAGGTCTCCACCGATACTCCTAACAGGGTAGATCATCAGAAGTGATCAAATTGTAAGCCTTATCCGAGCCCTTCCAATTTGCAAATAGTTAAGTTTTGTGGGTGCCATCCCCACCGCAGTTTTTACTTGCTCACATAATTTTTTTGCTATTTCATATCTTGTGTTATGTGTCAAATTACTTTCATGCATGTTTCTATGAATGATTCACATGTATGTTAATGTTATGGTTTGATATAACTTACATCAAAATAGTTTAAATTATATTGAATGGATATACAATTGATTACTAAGGTTAGTTGATAAAGGGATACAAAAGTTTTAGAGGTGTTGATTCACCCCTACCCTCTCAGTATATACTTCCCATTAATCCCAACATAATTTTTCTGTGATCACTCCACCTAAGGAGTAGATCCATACATCAAGTATAGAAAATGATATAGCTCTGAAAGCCACTAGACTGATGCATTCCTACATCAATTAATTACCATAGGGAGGGGATCTCACCCCAAGCATGCTTATGAGATACTCAAAAGCATATTTTTCCAAAGGTTTTGTAAATATATCTTCTATTTGTTCCTTTGTACTAACATACTCCAATTTGATCTCCTTTTATGCTACCTTGTCTCTTAAGAAATGATAATTAATATAAATATGTTTAGTCTTTGAATGCATTACAAGATTATTTGACATATTCACTGAGCTAGTGTTAACAGAATGGATAACCACTGGCTCTTCAAAAATTATTCCAATGTCCTTCAGCATTTGTTTCATCCAAACAACTTGTGTACAATTTATAGCAGTAGCAACATACTAAGATTCAACAGTAGAGTGAGTTATACAATCATGCTTCTTACTTAACCATGAAACCAACCTTTTACCAAGGAAAAATTCTCCTCCACTTTTACTCTTTCTATCATCCACACTACCTACCCAATCAACATCAGTATAAGCATGTAAAATAAATTCACCTGATTTTTCATACCATAATCCATACTCTATTGTTCCATTCAATTATCTGAAAATTCTTTTCACAGCAGCAAGGTGTGTCTCTTTAGGATCTACTTGATATCTTGCCACAATTTCAACTGCACTGGAAATATCTGGTATGGTGTGAGTTAGCTATTGTAGACCTCCAATCATTGATCTGTACTTTTTCTGAAAAACTCTTTGAGATTCATCATTATTAGTAAGTTTATAACCAGTCACCATAGGTATCCCAACAATTTTACAATCTTTCATTCCAAATTTCTTCAACATTTCCTTAAGTTACTTGGTCTAAGATATAAAAATACCATTATTGTTATGATTAATTTGCAAACCAAGGGAAACTTTCATCTCACCAATCATTGACATTTTGAATTCATTCTCCATCTCTTTAGAGGACCTTTTACTCATTTCATCATTACCTCCAAAAATCATATCATCAACAAACACTTATATGATTAGAATTCCATCTTCACCAGTTCTTAAGTATAAATTACTGTCTGCATTACCTTTTTTGAAACCAAGACGAAGTAGTACCTATCTAATCTTGCATACCATGCTCCTAGTACTTTTTTAAGTCCATATAATGTTTTCTTCAATGTATAAACCTTGTCTTCATCTTTTGTCAAAGGAAATCTATTAGGTTGGTCTATGTATACCTCTCCCTCCAGATCTCGATTCAAAAATGTAGATTTCACATCCGTCTGATAGACCTTAAAGTATTTATGTGCATAATAAGAAAGAAATAATCTCACTATTTCCAACCTAGAAAAAGGAGAAAATGTCTCTTCAAAGTCTATGCCTTCTTGTTGCGAGTAGCCTTTACAAACCAGTCTATCCTTATTTCTTACCACTTTTCCTTCCTCATCCATTTTGTTTCTAAAAACCCATTTAGTTCCTATCACATTCTTGTTTTTAAGCCTTGGAACCAATTTCCAAGTCTTTTTTTTCTTTATCTGTTCTAATTCTTCCTGCATAGATTTAGTCCAAGATTCATCAATAGATTCGGTTCAACTTGAGAAATCAAACAAATTTCATCTCTTACTTTTAATCTTGTCATCATTCCTCTATTTTCATCACCAATGATTTGAACTTCAGGATGGCTCCTCTTAACATACCTCGGAGTCTTAGGAGTCTCAGTAAGCTCATTTGATTCATATTGACAAACTTTGATATCATTATCAATCTCCAAAGGTTCTGTAGGATCAGTAGTGACCTCCTTAACCTCTACAATTTGACCATAGTCATACATTCTCTCTTGAATCTGAAACCTTTCATCTATCCTCACATTAGCGCTTTCAATCAGCTTCCTCGATCTCAGATTGAAATATTAATAGGCCTTTCTCTTAGTAGAATAACCAAGGAAGATACCTTGATCACTTCTAGCATCAAACTTCTGTATCGCATCATCTCTTTTGATATAGAATTTACTTCCAAATATTCTGAAATATTTTATAGTAGGAGTATGATTAAACCATAATTGATAAGGAAACTTACTTGTACCTTTTTTGATCTAAATTTTTTTCAAGGTGTACACAGAATACCAACAGCTTCTCTCCAATGAACATGTGGTACATTTCCTTCTAGCAACATAGTTCTGGAAGTATCTAATAATGTTCTTTTCATTCTCTCTGCTATCACATTCTATTGTGGTGTCCTAGAAGCAGATGTTTTTTTATATATTCCATGCTCTTCGCAGTAGGTATTAAACAAGTCTAGAGTAAACTCACCACCTCTATCTAATCTCAAACATTTTATATTCAAGCTTGATTCATTCTCAACTTGGGCTTTGAATATCTTGAATTTGTCAAATGCCTCATATTTCTCTCTCAAGTATGTATCCCACATCATCTGAGAAAAGTCATTAACAAAAAGTATAAAATACCTTTAACCATAGTAAGATCTTGTTCTTGTAGGATGACATAGATTTGTATGTACTAGATCCAACTTCCCTTTCGCAGAGTAGGATTTTATTTTAAAATTGTTTCTAGTCTGTTTCCCCATAACACACTCTCTACACATAGTGTTAGATGGTTTCACAATCTTAGGTAGATATCTTACTACATTAGTCATACTTTTCTTCACAATAATATCAAAGTTAACATGACAAAATCTTCTATGCGATAACCAGTTGTCATCAACCTTTACAATAAAACAAGAAGCCTCATATGTATTGAATTCAAATACATTACCTCTAGATTTAGTACCAGATGTAATCAAGTCTCCTGACTTACTTCTGATAGAACATTTCCCAAAAATGAATTTCAATTGATAAGGCTTGTCCACTACCTGTCTAGAACTCAACAAATTATTCTTAAGTCCATCAATAAGAAATACATTATCAGTATTAGTTTTTCCATCTAGACAAATAGATCCAACTCCAATGATAAGCTTAGGATTATTGTCACCAAATCTTACAACACCACCATCATATATTTTAAGACTAAAAAACTTATTTTTATTTCCAATCATGTGATGTGAACAACCACTATCTATAACCCATTCCGATTTCTTTTCAACACAATATACTAAGGCTCTTTCTTCATGTATAGGTTCATCATCCTTAATAGAAATAAATCCAATATCATCATAGTCAACAACGTCATCATAAGAAAAACCTTCACTAGCATAATAACATTCCTTGTCTTTTGAATAATTATATTTATAAGACTTAGGTTTATGCTTTGGAACCCATGTAGGACATCGAGATGCAAAATGACCTATCTTTTTGCATGAAAAAACATTTCAAGGGTAACATTCCTTCAAATTTATGCTCACCTATTTTTTCTCTTCTAGCAATCAAAGCCACAACTTCATCTAGATTTTTTTCTTCTTCATGTATCTGTTCCCATTCATCAGCATATTCTCCAAGTGCTTCTCTCAAGTCATTATTTTTGGTGCTCTCAATTCCTCATAAGGTCTTTTTGTTTCAATGCACAGTTGTCTTCAATGTTGACTCAAAATTAGGTAGAGAATATCCTAGTTCTGCGACCTCAAATGGAGTTAGTTTCCCAATCAACATCTCTCTATTGAAGTTCTGTGTCAAAGGTATAATGTCTTCTATAGCTTGTACTCTAGTTCTGTATATAGGTGTCAGGGATCTGAGAATCTTCACAATCACTTCTTCCTCACTGTAATTACCTCCAGCGTTCTTGATGTCATTAACAACTTCTGTAATTCTTTGTGAATATGGTCTAATATTCTCATCATGTCTAATATTCAATGTTTCCATCTTTTCCTTCCACTTTTGTAACTTCGTCTTCTTTGTAAACTTATCTCCTTCATACAATTATTCCAATCTTGTCCAAATTTCATGTGCATAATCTAAATCTTTTACCTCTATGAATTCACCTTCATAAAGTGCGCCGATCAATGCTTCCCTTGAGACCATGTTACATGAAAATAAATTATTTTCATCTTCGGTAGCTTTATCCAGTTCTTCCTCAGCTTTCATCTATTCCTTTCTTTTAGTAATCATCCAGTAGTCAATTCCCAAACATAGCAAATGTGTTCTCATCTTATTCTTTAAACTGTCAAAGTTTTCAGGATCAAGCTTCAGACTATCCTTCCTATAGTAAGTCAACTTCAGGATCACCTCAAGCTGTTAAGATTTATCTCTAAGGAACAATAGCTCTGATATTAATTGTTAGGAATAACAATCCACAAAAATAACTAAGAGTGGGGTGGGGGGGTGAATCAGCTATGAGATAGATTATTAAACATTAAACTTTATAAACAAAGCTTTCACCCAAATGATAACACAGTAAATGCCAACACATTAACACAAGCATTTGTTGTCGAGGAAACCTTGTTAAAGAAAAATCTTGTTGGGAATTAACACCCACAAATAATGTACTGAGAGTACAGTATCCCTGTTAAAATATTTAGCCCGGTTAGGAGCTAATTACAACACTACAACACATAGTTCCTATTAGGAGTTAAGAATAATAGTGGGCTATACATATCCTTCTACATATCCCTATCTTCTCTTGTTTTGATTCATCCGTACAGTATTCGTACACTCTTGTCAGTCATCATACAATAGTAATAACTAGTCGGTACTTCCTCGAGAGAAACATATGTTGACATCGGTGAAAAAAAATGAATTCTAAAAGCATCAGTAGTAGCCAATTCCAACATCATCCAACACATGACATTGATGATACATGCAAAAATAAAGATTCATGAGTTTTTGACTAGGCTCCTTTTGTTTAGGTGGAGTAATCAATTTAGCTTGAAGGCAGTTAGGCAAGATGATTTATTTATTAAAGCTAGGCATAGAAGAAATGTTATATGCTAAGGAAAGGGATGTAGACAAAGGAGGTTGGAAACTGAACCCTTGTAGAGGCAAGTGTGAAGTAGGTTTCTCATGAGTCTTGACACTTTGTTGCATATATATTAAACCATATTGAATATTATGAATTGAATTTTTTAAGAATTACGTTTGAAAAATGATATGCTAGGCCCTTTAGAAACTTTGTGTTCTCCTATAAAAGATGGCACAAAGTCTAATGAGCCCTAATCATCTAAAGAAAGGGCACTTATTGGAGAATAAGTATCTTTAAGAGAAGATATGTTATGTTCAAATTGTGTAGGAATGGATGGAGAATCAAATTCATTTTATAAGAATTTTTTGTACTTATCATCAACAACAAGGGTATACATGATATTGTTATATATGAAATTTAGTTTGTGATGAAGTGTTGAAAGAATAGATTGCATCACATGTACCCATGATCTCCCTAAGAGAATATTATAAGTGAGTATCGAGAATGACATGAATAGATGTAGGTAATGTAACATGACCTACCTTAATAGGTAATATTATAATACCTAAGGACTTTTTACTAACATTGTCAAAGCCCTGGATAGGAATAGAATCAGGTTTTATCAATGAAGTATCCACCTTAATCTTATGCAACAAATCAATTCTACACACATTAAGACCTGATTTATTATCGATTAAATTTATTTGAATTAGATTACCATTGATAAGGACATCAACCATAAGAAAACCGTGTTGATCTTGAATTTCTTTAGAAGGTAACTCATCTTGAGAAAACACAATTTCAGATTTATTATTGGTTGCATTCATGCATATCAATATAGAAGTTATATTATTTTACATGGGAGGTGGAACAACGTGTTTCTCAATGCTTTTTGTAATGCATCATGGTGTGTAGGTGAAGTTCGAAGAAGCTCCCAAAGGGATATCTTGGCAGGATTAGCATGGAGTTGTTCTACTAAATCATATTACTTTCCAAGATATTGAGGGAGATGGGTTGCATGAGGAAGAACAAGTTGAGAAGTAGTAAGAGGAGGAGGAACACCTAAATTGGTAGGTTGTCTATTATTCCATGTGTGATATGTGTGAGAAAATGAATGCTAATTAGGTTGTTGAGAACCTTTCACCATAATGATTGGTTTATTTGGAGGTTGATGGGTATCTTGATGAAGATGGACAGCAACATTGGGCTCTTCACTACCCAAAACATTGTCAATATTGACTTGATCAATTTTCTTATTATTCAAGGTTTTATCTCTACAAGCAAGAGCATCAAGGAAAGTGGTAATGATATTATCCTCTTCTTCCAAGGTATCCATATGAGTGGTTGAAACCACAATAGTGGGTTACACTTTCTTGCTTGAACGGACACTGAACTCTACTATTTGAAAAAAAAATTCAGATTCATATGCATATTGTCGTTAAACCATTTGAAATTAGAAGATGAAGTAAAATAGAGTCTTTTAGGATTTTATGTCTAGTCTCTAAATATATTTTTTAATTTTTTTTTTAATATATTTAAATGGTTTTTTCTCTCCCACAAAAACTGGTATGTTGCTGAAAACGTCATTTTCAAAGAGTTACAGTGTTTTCATAGAGCATAACCTTTTTTTTTCTAAAATAGTTATCAATGTGATTTTTTTGAATTTAGTTTTGTAGCATGCATACAGAGGGAATGCAATTGGTTTGACAACATTATCATGACTATTGTATATTTTATTAATGTTTGAAGTTGACTAAAACCATAATTTTGTCATACCTTCACTACATAGCTTATAACGTCTTGTGTATTTATCAAATTTCAATTTTTTTTGAATGAAAATAGACTCGAAGAGGGAGGGAGCTATTATTTTTCAATTTTTTTTTTCTTTTCTACTATTTTTCATTGAACGTAAAACTCAGAGGTTTATATTTGATAAAAAACCTACATTATATTAACATCAAAAATCATATATGTAATAAACTAAAAAAATTTCAAATATATAATTGTTAGAAAGATCGTTTGGAGTACTTTTGCTATGCAAAAGGATGTCTCCATATTGTTCCATTTGAGCCTTGAGATTGAGCCCCAAGGCCATGTACTTTGTAGAATTTTGTAAACCTCTAAAAATTACCCTTACTCAAGGACTTTCAATAGAAAGTACTTTCGATCGAGACTAGTTAGTTTAGATCAAAAGTAATTTCTATTGAAAGTACTTAGTTATTTTAACTCTTCAAATTTTTCTTACTCAAGGAATTTTGATAGAAACTAATCACTTTCAATACAAAGTACTTTCTATCGAAAGTACCTAACTAAATTCATCGGTTCGCAAATTTCAGGAGTAATTTCTTCCTTCAAAAAATTGTTACCCACTATTGTGGGTTCACCAAAGTAGGAAAATATTTAGAATGGGGATTGGGGATTCCATTAATTCTTCATCTCTAAAAGGGATACCATTTAATGAAGGTAAGGAGACACTATGAAAGGTATTTATAATATCCTATCTTTTCTCCAAAATATCCTCATAAAGGGGCAAAATCTTAGATGGGTCAAAATCATGCATGAATGTGTCTTCTCTAGAGGGAAGATCACTAAAATAAGTAAAAGAAGTTTCAATGAAATTTTCATCTTCTATTATTAAGGTTCTTCCATGGGCTAGAGAATATTCAACGTCATTGTCCAATGAATCATCTTAAATACGGAGATCATTGCGAGTAGTAATAGAACCAAATTTATGAGAGGGATAATCATAATTCCCTAAAGCTTAATTCCTAAAGGGAAATTTATTCAAATAAATGGAAGGTAAGGTACCATGAGGAGAATCATCAACTTTTTCCAAGGTATTCTCAAGGAAGGGAGGAACATATTAAGAGAATAGTTAACACCACACTTTAATGTTTCTTTCCAGAAAAAGAGATTATTGAGAGAAGGTTTAACATATTCTTGCACCAATATGTCCTTATGGATAGGAGGGTCTTCAGGAGAGGGATACAGTTATTGAAAAGAGGCTAAGCGACTATCACCTCTAGGAAATATATGTATTATAAAACTAATCTAAAAGTAAAACATGAGATAAATGCATGAAATTATATACATTTTTTGTTTTTCTTGTCTTTTCATGAATGCAAATGCATAAACAATAAATTACATTTGTTGGATCAACCCAAGGATATGGAAGCTAATCGGTTTGGAACATATAAATAAGTTTGCAGAAGGATAATATCATAAGAAAAGAAAAATCAAAGGAAGAAGTATGAAGTACAGTGAGAAAATAGAAATCAACTACAATACCTGAGACTTATGCCAAGATTAAGGGAGCTAAATAGAGACAACCTAAGAGAAAAAGATCCAGAACAACAAAAGTGAGCACAAGAACACAGAGAAATGAAAATGAACCAGAGACTAAACAAACAAAATCAAGAATATCGAGGACAACTAATGACTTAGTGGAAGGAATAATCTAGACCATGGAACTATCAGTCACATACATGGAATCAAGTATAGGACATGGACAAAAGAAGATAAGAAAATTATAGAAGACAAATAATATCTCACTTTCACAAATTCAAAATATTTACAAAAGAGTTGAGATAGAACATTCCCTAGGAATTACTCGACAGAATCAGTATAAGATGGAATGAAGCCACAGAACAATAAAAGTTAAGAAGAGAAAGAACTTTGATTATTACAAAGCCAGAAACAAGTGTAGAAGAAATTGTGTTGTTATTGATGAATTATGAAAACAAATTTCTTAAGAAAATAAAAACAACCAATTTACAAGCAGGATTACAGGAAGAAGTAGAAGAAGATGCATTACAGAAATGGAACATGATTTTTACTACATAAAGAGAAGAAACCCTGATAAGATTTGAAGAAGGACAAAATGATCAACCTATTGAAATACATGATGAATCTAATGATGATACAAGTACTGAGGAAGAAAAATATCTTGAAGAACAACTTACACCAGAGATACAAATGAATACAATGGAATAGAACATGAAACACATGCTACTGATATAGCACCTGCTATCAGTGAGATAATAGAAAATGAGGAGAAAAAAGTTGCAAGAAATTTACAAAGTATGACAATGATTATAACAACACAAGAGAATACAAACAAAGAATCATAAAGAGAAGAGATTGAAGACCTAGATGAAAGACCCAACTTTTCAATTTTTAATAAAGATCCAAATAAGTTACATTAAAATGGAAATCTATTATATGTAGAGAAATATAGAGAAACAAGAGCTATAGAGAAATAGTTAAGGGAGAAACAAAAGAATAAAATCATGGAAAAAATAGTTGAAACATTTTCAAGCCTACTACCAACATTCACTGTTGATGAGAATGAATTGATTACAACACAATTTAGAACATTTGTGGACACAATCAGAGATAATCAGAATCTTAAAGAAGAAGTCAGAGGAAAAATACAACATAGATCATTTATTGACAGAAGCATAAATAAAATGACAAAAGTTACAAAATTAGTAATAGGGAGAGTAGAGGATATGAATGAAATATTAACTACAGTGAATGAGATCACAAAGAAGCTACTTATAGGTAATAATACATCAATTGAGGAATCATGTATGATAAGTATACTTATGGATATGATGCAAAAATTGATACAAGCTACATCTAACCTGCTGAGCACAATTGAAAAGAATGACAAAGAAGATATCACAGCAAAAATGATAAACATGAAGAGTCATATCACAACAATCAATCACCTAAAGGAGAAATGTAATACAATTTTGGGAAAAGTACTGATAAAAGGAGCAGAAAAGAGCTAAAACCACAATAGTCACATTTTGTTTTTTGGTCGCCTTTGGCATTACTGTCAAAGGGGGAGTGATAAAGAAATAGGGGGAGATGAGTAAGGAGTAGAGTAAAGAAATGAGTAAGAAGAATGATGCTATAATTGTTTTTCCATCAATGTCAAAGGGGGAGATTGTTACTCAAAAAAATCATCTCTACACTAATGAATGATTTTGATAAGATTTTTATAGCTGGCAACTGAAATCAAGTATAGAGTATTATCGGTTATAAAAAAAAAAGGTTATTATTATCAACAAATTTTATTAGAAAGTGTTATCGGCGAGAGGAAACAAGAGAAGACTAGAATTAAGGATGACATCCTACTATCTAAATGGCCTATGCAAGAATTGAGAAACCCTAATTAGGTTAGATATAGGTCATATATAGGATAGAAAGATTAGGATAGGATAATATGTTTAAAAGGAGATCTAAGACATAAAAAAGATATAGTGAAGAGAAGAAGCAAGAAGCGACAATGCAATGTGTGAACAAGTATCAGAGAATACTGGCGAATTGTAAATCAAAGAAAGAACAAAGAAGAATGAGATATGACAAGCTTTATGAGAAAGCATTCACATGTAAAATTTCTTGTTGATTTATTCCTGACAGTTTAGCAACAAGATTGTGAAATCCCTTAATCGGGTAGTCTCTAACCGTACTGAGAAGTTTTATTCAAGAACTTATTGTAAATCCTTTAACAAGGTAAACACTATATAAGTGGGATAAAATGCTCTAACCGGGTTACTCCTAAGAGGGTATAAGACTTTAACAGGTCTCTATGTCAATCCCATAGGTGGGTACAATTTAACAATACCTATGTAAGCTCTTAACCAGACACCTTATTATTGCAGTGATAAGTTGTGGGTTCCATCCCCACTACATTTTTTCCCTCTTACAAAGGGTTTTATGTGATACCAAACTATTTTGTTAAGTGTTTGAAAGTTTATGTTTTACATGTTTGTTTATTTGTAAGTTGTGAGTTATCAACTAATATTACAACAGTTATCAGTTAAAGACAGAACATATATCAGTATTGGTAAACATAAGAGTATAAGTTTGAGATTGAAAGGGAAAAAGTGTGAACTTCTTGAGGCACTGATTCATCCCCCTCCTCTCAGTCCCTTACCTAAATCTTTCCAACACTTTTTCCCTTGTAGAGAAGTAACAAGGATAAGGAAGGGACTAGATTTCACTTGTGAATGTGTAGATTAAAAGGCCAAAGATAAAGAAAAGGAATTTAAAGCTGAAGCAAAGTATGAGGTAATGAGAAAGGTCCAAAATTTAGGAACATCTACGAAAAGACCTCTGATCATAAAACCAAAAGCTCAAAGGTAATCATGATTTAATGGTTTATATTTTCGATGCAAAATTTTTTGGACATAAGTTTGTAGTTTGTAGAAGCAAGATGGAATAAAATATTCAGTTCTTTAAGTGTCACAAGTTTAGTCATAAGGCAATTCATTGTAGAAGTTAGTTATTTAGTATGAATGAAATGAATCTTATTTTTCCTGGTCACTGCTATTTATGTTATGGGTATGGTCACAGAGCTAGTTAGTTTAGATCTAGAGTTCAGTCATCTAATTTGGGACAAAGGATTATCACATGTTTCAAATGCAGTAAGACTAGACACTATGCTAACACATGCAAATTTGAAGTTTCTCTGGTAAGGTGTAGAAGTGAAAATATTATTGTTGTTACAAGGATCTAAAAAGAAAATAATGGTGTGTAAGAATAAAGAAACAAATGAAGGAAGTTTATCTATGGCACCAGATCTCGGTGCTAGCTCTTTCGGTAATAAGGTATGATGTGTTTTAAAAGTAATTGAGTTTGATTTGATTAATTAAAAAAAGAAATAAATTTGGTGGCATCATCGATCCACTTTTAAGTGAGAAATCATCATGACTAATTAGGGATATATTGGTAGAGTTTTCAAATCATTTTTACATTCACCAAAGAAAATAAACAAAGTGTTGCAAAGATATAGAGTTGAGAAGGAAACATTCAAGTGTAGAAATGCAATATAGGTTAATTGTTCGAGAATATAGTGTTTATATTCCAAAGAAGGTGAAATGAGTTGAATAGGATGAGTATGATCATCAAAAGCTAAGTGAAGTTGAATGAGGGATGAGTGTTGAGGAGTTACAGAGTGTCAAAACCCTAGGTCTGGATTTGTGAGGAGAATTACCCTAGTTTGTTGATAATGATTCTATTCTATTTATATTAAGTAGAGTTAAATATGAAAACATCATTTTGGACAAACCCTATCTAATCACAAAGGAATCCATTGAGGCAATTACTATTTTGTGTAGTATTGGCGTCCTCACTAGAAATAAGAAGATAAAATACAAATATGTTGACGATCTTACTTATATTAATAAAGATCCCCAAGATTTATTGGTTAATAGAATTGTCGATTTTATGGTTAGGTATGCTGCATATGGAATCGCATACAAAATTTACTTTTGAAATTGTGAAGGTTCTACTTCGCCTATTGTTATATATCTTGAACATAAGATGGTGAAGAAAAATATGTAGTTTTGATCTATGTATCTTGTTAATGGAAAACCTACTTAAGAACATCAAAATGTATGTGGTTAAGGGTTACTCTTTCCATTTTGGGTCTTTTCTTATGTATCTGGTATTCTATTTTCTGAATTCATTACCATCAAGGAAGAAATTTGTGTGATTTCCCGACATCCCTATCATAAGGAAAGTTTGTAGCTAACTAAAATATTCAAGAGATTAGAAGAATGCATGCAGGGCCTCTTCCTTATCATTATTGATGGAGTTGTGCTCCGAGGTGGTATTATTTGGTGCTATGCCAGTCAATTTTTTTGAGGAGGGTTCCTACTCCAGTATGAAGGAATCAAAGGTTAATATTGGTGGTTCCCCTCCAGAACCTAAAAGAAGGAAAATATGTTCTAAAGGAAAGGAAGTTATCAATGTGATATTTGAGGAAGTGAAAAATGAAGATGTGCCTTCATTTTGATCTAATTGTTTTGATTAAGATGAAATTCATTCTATGATAGAAGAAGGAGATTTCAATAAAATTTGTGAAATTTGGTATGCATGTTCTCCGGTTAGTAGGCCTAGAATAGAAGATTTTGTAATCGACTAGATATGTTGAAAAGAGGTATTATTGTTTCTGTTGTTTTTGAGTTGTTACTACATGATCTGGTAAAGGTTATTGAAGAAAGGATGTTCCATAAAGCTTGTGAAAGATATGAGATCAAAAATTCATTTGAGAAAAGATGTTAGTTTCAAATAGAAATTGTACAAACATATTGGTGAGACAAAAGAATGCATTAAGGAAATTGAAGCCATTGAATTAGAATTGAATGAGATTGGAAAGAACTTCAACTTTTAAAGGATAAGGATGGAAAACAAAGAATAAGAGTTGGTTCTTCACAATTTGAACTTTTGTTTATTTAGAGACAATGAGAAGACGTGGTTAAGAATTTTTGGTTGGTAAAAGAAATTGTCAAGGTCCAGTTGGATCACCTCACTAGGATACTTTTTAATGCAGAGAATTGTTTACAATAGTGCCTATCCATGGATAGTGTTTCTCTGGCATCTTTGATTGATTTTTTTATGAACTACATGGTAGTTTGTGTGCTTGAATGAATTCTAAAGTGAAAGCTTGGAAGAGGATTCTTCCCAAGGTGAAAGAAAGGTGCAAGAAAATTTTTCTTGTCAAAAGTATGATTTTATTAAATTCCTGAAGATTGTTCCTATTTTGGCCCGTTGCCATTGTTGGCAGAAAATGGGAGAAAATGAAGAGTAAAACATAAAAGAGATTGGTCATATAAGGGGGATTTTTACGAGTTTTTCCATCAATGTCAAAGGGGGTATTATTGAATTGGATGGGCATCATTGCCATTGATAGAAAACGGTCTAGAATATTATGCTCCAATTGGTGAATAATGTGATATGGTGACTTTATTATTGGAGTTGATGAAAACTATCAACCCACAGCTCCCAAGAATCACCTGCATGCAAACTTGACACAGAAAGAGAGAAGAAAAAAAGATATCAAGGCCAAAAATAATAGATCAATGGAAGAGGAAACATCTTGCGCAAACAATGGATAAAAAACTCTCAATGCAATACCATCCTCAATTCATTAATAATTTACAAAGAGGGAATCCTTATAAAAGGATATTGAAACCCTAAAGGGGAAATATCTAGGTTGCATAATTATAATTAATAAAAGAATTAATTATTGTATGCCTAAAGTTTAGCTTAAGTAAAAGAGAGATAATAAGGGACTTAATAATTAAATCAAAATGATTTAATTAATAAGTGGAATCACTTTATTACTCTAACACCCCCTTAAGATAAAGTTAGGGAGAAGCTAAAAACCTAGAAACAACTATTGAAATCAGGAAATGGGTCCTAGCAAAAAGGCCTGATCAGGTACCCAAGTACAAAAAAAATTATTCGTAAAGAGGAGAAAAGGAGAAAACCTAGTGGGAAAACCCCCTCTCTAAAAAGAGATAAATCCTAGTGAAAGACTGAAGAAGCCTCCAAATGAGATATTGCCCCAGAAAATAGGAACAAAGAAAGAACATGTAGAACAACTCTGAAGCATGAAGTTGCAAACACTATCAAAGAACTGGTGTAATCTGTATGGGTGCCCTCAAATGACACTACTTGAATCAAGATGGAAAACAAGGAAAATATCAAAACTCGAAGATATAGATGGAAAAAAACACCAAGTTTGAAGCCTCCAAAATAGTAATGAAAGAAGAGTGTCCATATGGTAAGTAATCCATCTCACCGAAATGCATAGGTACCAAGCCACTACATCCACCTAGTACATAGGAACAAATATTGAATACATAGATCACTCCATCCAACCAAGGAAGCATTAGAACCAACAGGAGATACCCCCATAATGCTGAGAAGGGAGAGGCATGCTAGGGACACCGAGTCAGACTACCAAGAAACACTGCATGATGAAGAAAGTAGAAACACATATAAAGGATGGTGTCATAGAAGGATCACTCTGTTAACACACATCATGAGGCTACTATCGTGGAAGGAACACTCACTTGAGAAAGGTAGATGGAAAACAAGGAAAACACCAAACCCCCCATGGCACAAAATGTGTGGGACCCAAGCATGCATAAGATGGCACTTTATCTCAGTGCTTTTGCAAACAATAAAAGCTACATAAAAAAGATGTCTAAAATATCCATGAATTACTGAAAGTCATAGAAACATGAATAACATCTAAAAATAAGTCATCCCGTGCAGAGGAAATGATCCCAGGACCTGAAACATCCAAAATATCCACCAGATTGCAAAAATGCAAAACAAAGTGAATAAAAAATACTTGTAGTAGATTCTAGGTGTGAGACCCATGAAATAGGATAGAGCACTAAACCAAATTTCCAAAGCCATGCGGAAGTCAAAAAATGGAGTCTGGATGAGCAAGATCTGGCTCCCGGAGTGCAAAAAAGAACACTGACTTTCACTGGCAAAAAACATGCAATATGGAAAAATAAAAAAATCCAACCTCCAGAAAAGCATCCATCTCGAAAGAGACTTCCGGTGATATAAGTCAAAAATTGGCCTCTGTTTGGTCTAGATAGAGCAAAAAAATCACAAACTGTTCTTTATGGCAAGAGGAGCAAACTAGGTGACATGTTGACGGCCGTCAAATTTTGTCAAAGGATTGCTGATGTTAGGCTTGCACTTGCAGTGTACCTTGCTGCACATAAGCATACTTTTTAAAAGGTATGCACCTTTTCCTTTGTTTGTAAAAAAGTTTTTTTAAACAAACATTTGGAAACATTGTTTTTTTTTTAACTTTATATAAAAAATCAAAATGTGATTTTTTTAATTTTTAATTTTTGGATTTATTTTTATTACTTTTTTTTTTCAAAAATCATGCATTTTTACTTGTATGGCCATAAGGAAAATTATTTTCTCCAAATGTCATGGAGGCCAAAACTAACAAAACTTTTATGAAAATATAGGTTTTTGGGTCTTCTAAGCGCGATGGTGAGGTCCGTTTGGGCCCAAAATGCTCCCTAAAATAGGTACCCCCCAAAAAACCAAGAATTATAAACTGAAAACCTTATGAAATCACAAATCTAAAGAACAAGGCCAAATTTTTCATGAAGAGAACAGGGGCATGAAAGGGCGGAGCTCTGATACCATATTGGAGTTGATGAAAACTATCAACTCATAGCTCCCAAGAATCACCTACATGCAAACCTGTCACAAAAACAAAGAAGCAAAAAAGCTATGGAGGCCAAAAATAACAGATTGATGGAAGAGGAAACATCTTATGCAAACAATGGAGAAAAAACTCTCAATGCAATAGCATCCTCAATTCATTAATAATTTACAAAGAGGTAATCCTTATAAAAGGATATCAAAACCTTAAAAGAGAAAGCCTAAAGGGGAAATATCTAGGTTGCATAATAATAAATAATAAAAGAATTAATTATTGTATGCCTAAAGTTTAGCTTAAGTAAAAGAGAGATAATAAGTGACTTAATAATTAAATCAAAATGATGTAATTAATAAGTGGAATCAGTTTATTACTCTAACATTTATGATGAGGTACCTGAATTCATTCCTCATTCTAATTTGGGTAGTATTTTTTAATTGACATTAGTTGAAGGCAATACAAAATTAAGAAGATCAATTTTTTATCGGTTGTTGGTTTCCAAAGATTTCTCTAGGTATCCTACTATTTTGACATTCATGTAGCATGTTATAGATTTTTTGGTATGTTATTCATGTTCTTCTAGTTGGTTGTGAATTTGATGATAACTAGACATGGTCTTAGATGTGGTGTTCCCATTGACATTAAAATATATCTTATTCAATATCTTTCGGTAAATTTATTTTTTAACGTGCTTATCCTATGTATGACCTATCTATGGGTCTTGTGGTAAGGTGGAGAGAAGATCCTATATGTGACCTATCTTTTGGATCTGATGATAGCATGTCATACTTTAAGGAATATTTTAATTTTGTCATTCATGCCGACATGTTTTGGTTGATGACTCATTATGAAATTGTATCTTGTATACGGGTATATATTTAGAATATCATTTTGGTTCTATATGGTGATGGATGGATAGGAAGAAAATGTGGATTGCAAAATTATGTGAAAGTGATAGTCATTGAAAGAAGATATAATACAGAGCTTGGGCGAAGAGGTATAAAAATAGGTTTTGTGGCTGAACCTCATTCAGATCTACTCTAGACTGTTACTGTACTATTAACCACAATTGAATTCATGCATGTGCAGATGCAATTTTCTCAGTTCAAGTTTTTATTTAAGTTATGATGGTTTATGTATTCAGGGTAGTTAGCCCAACCGATAATGAGCCTACATGTAGGATAAGTGCACTCAGATAGTGTGCAAAAATGTGGCCACTTACCCAAACAAATAGAAAAACATAACTAACCTGAATGACTTACATTAAATTCAAATAGCTCGATAGCGCATAGGTTTGGAAAATTTATAAGCCAAGAACAAGGCTAGTTAATCAGTTTAGATAAAAATGATGAGGCTTGGGAGATTCATTTACCTCCATTTGCCTCATTTTTCACACATTCAATTCTTCAAAATATGTTTCTCAACTTTGTCTCATCAAGTTTACACATCAGCAATTAAGTATTTGTAAAAGTGCCACCATAATTTCACATCTCTTATGAAATTTCTAATCATATATTTTTTTTGTATTTTTGGACAACATTAATATATTATAGTTTAATTTATTTGATTAGTGTCTCTGTAGTTCTCAGAGACATATTTGTACCATTATTTTAATACCTTTTAATCTACTTGAACAATTTTTAAAAAAAATATATATATTATTGTTGTACTCTTGATTTTTTACACTTCTGAAATAAGAAATTTTCATTTTCATGTATTGTGATGCAAGTCATGTTTCGGGCATGAACAAGCATCTGATTTTTAGGATGTGCTCAGTTCAAAAATGACTAAAAAGGATAATCAACAAAAAATAGCCAAGTTATATCTCTCAATATTAACTATCTTTCTACCAAATGATGTCTTAAAATACTAAATCTAACTATGACTTTGTTGATATGCACATTAGACACTAGGTTATATTTTTATGAAAAAAAAGGAATATTTTTCTGTGCGCATAGGATTTGACACTCATAATGTTACCCATTTTTAGAAAACTTTAGTAGTTTAGAAACTACATTCAAAGTACTTAAATTATTGTTTTTTCATATCTAATTTTGAGTGCAGGACTCTCAAATTTATCTTCCAAGTAAATAGGTTTACGTGATTTTAAAAAAAAATGTGGCCACGTATACCCACTATTTTGCACATGATCTTGATGCACTTACCCTACAGTAAGCGTACATGTAGTGAGAACTTTACCAGTGAACCTCCATTGTAAAAATCACCTTAATCAGTGTCACCTTAACGAATGTTTATATACATGAGAATTAGCTTCTCTATGGGGTTTTTCCTTTACCTTCTGGTCATATGCAGTGAGAAGGTGTTCATATTTAATGGGTGTTGACAACCTAGTTGCAAGTAGATAAACTAGCTATTTGAACTATAGAACAAAGTGTCAATGTTGTGCTCATGGTTTTACCCCATGGTCACATGAAATCATTTGAATATAAGAAACCAAAATATTCATGGGTTGTGGAGTTGATATGTTTCATTTGGTTCAAGCTCCTAGAAAACTTTCCTTTCTTGTTTAGTTATAGGGATCTCTTGTTTTGACTATTGCATTTTGTATATTTGTAATATTTTCATTATTTTTATGGCATGTATAATGTAAATGTCTAGATGTTTAAATGTATTTCATATTTAATAAGATGGTTTTGCATGCTAACTAAAATATGTGGTATGCTGATTCATAGTAAGAAAAGATTCAGGGTGTTCTAGATGTATACAATTATAGGTTTGTATGGATTCTTGAAATTTTCTTATTGATATATGGTTACTCCTATGTTTGTTTGTTTGGACAATTAGATCTAGAATTTATTCCAGTGTTTGATTCTTGGAAATCCACTTGTTATGCCTAATTATCTATATTATGCATGATACTAAGTTAGGGCTGAGTCTTTCAATTATTTGATATTAGAAAAAAAAATAACGTATTTCATCTTTGAGATGTTGCATATGTGTTGATCTCGTAAATTGTATAACGAGGATTCAATTTAGGTCTTTTTTTTGGTCATTATTATTGCATTGGCATATTGATTAAAATGAAAAAAAGGGTTATTTGGAATACATGATGTGGTTGATCATTTGAATCTCAATAGTATATGATGGTGCACAAGAAGCACTATTCACTTTTAGGAGACTTTTGTTAATCTCTAACTCGGTATCACTTTTAGTGGGAGCTTTATATAGTCACATAATGTGTTCTATTTTCTTTATTTTGAGATTTTGGTTCAAACCTATTGTTGATGTAAAGCATTTTCATCCATGGAAAATCTTTGGTTATAAGATGGATGATGTTTTGTGCAATGGGTGTTGGTGTCGTGTGGAGCTCTTAGATTCTTCCCTCAAAATATTGTCAGAGTTTTAAATCTTTGGTTCAATTAACAAAAGAATGTGTAATTGTACCTTCTTATTTTAGAGATTGCGGTTTCAGTCTTCCTTATGGGAGTTCTTGGTTGAGTTATTTGATCATTTTCGGGCCACAAAGGATCTTTAATTAGGATGTGGTTGTCATGATACCTAGAGATTTTGGTTACACAATTTATTGGTAATTTTGGAAATGATGTGGATTCATCAATTGATGATGGGTTGTTATCTTCATCTTGTATGGAGATGGAGACATCTTAGTGCAATGGAAGAATTTGGAGTCTTTGGTGAGATTTTTTTCCTTTGTTTCATTTTGAGTATTAATCATTTGCTTGGATTTTCTTGAATTTTCATGGTTGCATTTTAATATAGCATCAATTGGTTGGTGTATTCTCATGAAGACTAGAGAGACTTTATTGAGGCTATGAGATATCATATTTTTGGTGATTGTGTATTGTGATGGTATTACTCATTGATGACAATTTTAGTAGAAAGAGTAAGGAGTCTACACCTAATTATGGATGTGAATCCATTATGGACCCGAAGAGAATATTACCATTTACTATTAAGATTTATTTCTTTGTGTTGTGATCACGTGAAAATCTTGTTTCCCACTCTTGGTCTACTTGGTAGCTGGTGAATGATTAAAATGGTATTGCCCACCTGGTTATTATATGTATTATTTATTTCGTGTCCTCTTTCTCATATGAACTAGTTTTGAATATAAAAGGTTTGATGACTTGTTGAGAAAATGTGTGGTTTAATGGATTTCATTGATATTGGTATTGAACTATGGAAATGGTTTTGAAGACTTCTTTAGAGATGTACAGGAAATGGTTTGTGAATTTTGTCATTATTCCCTTTGTTGTGGGAATGGATGGTTTATTTGATCTACCTTCGATATGAGTGGTTTACATATATTGGTGCCATGTTTTAATAGATTTGATTGTTAGATGTTAATATCCTTTCAGTTTGGTAGTGGTGAACAAGATCCTACATTACACATCTTGGCACATGTTAGTGTGGGAGAAGGACATAGTATTTTTGTAGGTTTTGTATTTGGTCTTCTTTTTCTTAGATGATTGTATTCACACGGTTCAGTGTGAATAACTTGGGATAGATATGGAGATTTATGGTGAGAGAGGTATTGTATTTCTTTTGTTTGTAGGATTTGTAGATTAGTGTATGTTTCCTCGACACTATATAATAAAGGAGTTAGCCACATCCTCTATGTGAAGTACTATCAATAAAGTTCAAAATATTTCATCTATTTTCAAGTTCGACAGTACTCATGGATTGGGAGTTTATCGATATGTGATTGATTATCCTATGTGATATCTCAAGGATATTTTATAACTGATGTGGTGATGTTTTTACATGTTTCATTGTATTTGTATCTACAAGTTAAAAAGGTTATGGATTAGCTACCCATTTTCTTGTAGTAGAGTAACTCAGATATGGACTGTCCTTATCAACTAGATTGTTTTGATAGTGATACAAAATTTGTTAGTTGTCCTAATCTTTGGTCATTTGTGTGTTATTATGTTTATTTGAGATAGGAGGATGGATATACAACGATGTGATTAATAGCATATTATCCTTGATATGTTGATGTCATAAAAAATTATCTATGGTTGTATACCTTTTTTTAAGCTATGGTTATCTTAGATAAATAGTGATTTGTTGTAGTTCCTATTCCACGTGGAATGAGTGTAGTTACTCACACTTTTTTATCATTTGATTATGATTCTTATGTTCATATAAATATTGGTGCATGTTCCACTGATAGTTGATATGACTCACCTTTCCATATTCCCACTCCTCCATATGTGGCATTTTGGAGATGTGAGAAATTTTATCCTTGATAGTAGCTGTCATGGTTTATTTTGTAGGTATCCCATTGGAAAATGAGACAATGGTGAAGATTCAAATGGTACATGGATATCTAAGGGATAGTTGCCCCTTCTTATTGTTTCCTATGAGTGTATTTAAAACTTATGATGTCAAGTGGGAGAATGTTTGGATTAAGGTGTCATCCATCTTCTAAATCTTATGACATGGGTCCAACATCATTACAAAGTGTCCTAAGGCATTCAGGATGTATTGGAAAAGTAATTTGCAATCCTTATTTCTCACTATTGTTTGTAATACATTCATAAGGGTTGATGGCTTACAATAGCGATAGTAAAAGGGATTTGTGAACACAATTATTTAATATTGTCTTGATCACTTGTGGATGTCTATAATAATATATTTAACAAATTAAATTTTTTATAAAGAGTGAATTATGGGCTTCTCCAAGTGGGAGAAAAGAAGAGGCAATAATTGCCTCTTGGTTTCTGGTCATTTATTACATTTAATGTAATGTTTATCTTGCAAGTATAGGTGTCCATGTTGGAGGGAACGTATTGGAAGCTAAATTAGTGTATTTTTTGGTTCTGTTGAGGCACTACCAAGTTATGGTTGTGAGGAATGTGGAGGCTCTTTTGGGAACTTTTATTGTTGGTTTTGGAGCTCTTGCCATTTATTAATACAACGTTTTGGATGTAGAATAAAGATCAATAAATCATAATAGTTGAATGCATATTTCTCTACATGTCTAAAGGATGAATTTGAGGCATAAGGAGGTTTTTCACATTTTCATAAGCATGTCTATGGTGGAGGAAAAGATCATAATGGAAGTGATTGTATTGTAAGCACTTTTATTATTGTTAATACAATCTTTTCCTCTCTTCTTCATGGAATTTATTTTCACAATTGTTTCTCCATGTAAATAAAGTGTTATCTATGAATTTTATGTTTCTTATTTATCTCTTATTTCTGCTATATTATGTTGATGTTAATAATTATTTATTTATGTTATAAGTTCACATATGATAGGTTTATTAAGAATAGTTAAGGGGTCATTTATTTTCGCATCCGAATGAAGGATCTAATCAATGGTTTTCCATATTTAAGGCATCTTAATTTATAGATTTGTATGTGAGCTTCGGATTTTTGTGTGTCTTCTATCAAATCCTTGAATCTCATCCTTTGATTAATTTATTAGATAGATATTTATCTTCACAATATTTGGTATTTAATTTAGTTTATTTGCCTATATGAAAATCCCCATCAATACAAGAAAGTTCCTCAAAGGAAAAGAGGATGCCCTCATATAGAGGACCATCTTATTCTTCTAATCCAACAAGATATGCTAGAATTGTCATAGAGAATATGTCGATAAATATCCTAAGGAAAAGGAAAGAAAGGGAATCTCAAAAGGTTGTCTCTGTAAGGAGAAACCCACATGTCACACTGTCACTGTTGCTATTATTGTGGTCACAACTACTACTAACAACCTCAGTTCATCATGGGACTATGTCCACCAAATTTAATTTCATAGTTGAAAAAGAAACTATGGAGATCCCCAAGATATATACGAGATTAAAGGAAGGTCCTAAATGGACAATCATAGGATTTTTAGAAGAAGAGTGGGAAATAAAATTGTGCTTCAAAGAAAGAAAAAGGGAATGGTAGACACTCAAGGAATAAAAAAGGTGGTTGTACCCCTTGCATCCACACCAAGTGTACAAGAGACTACTTCTACTACACCACCTTTAAAATAAAGATAAAGTATTCTAGTTTGTTCTTCCACAACAACTGAACTAGAGAAAGAAACGACTCCACATGAAGACTTGGGAAGTTTGAATTTAGCTGATGGTGATGCTACAAAATAAATTATAAGAGATGAGTTCCTGCTAGTAAATAAAGAACAAAATTAAGGAAGAAGAGGAAAAATAAAGGATAGCATGGGGCCTTCCTCAATACATGCTAGAGGAGGTAACAAGAGGGGAAGATGTTGGAACAAAAGATTGAGCAAACATGATAGATTGGGAAAGTGAAGAAGCAATGCATTCAATTCTCAAAGGAATCGGTGTTGATAAAAGGAAATTATCTAGGTCTTAATAGAAATATAGACATAAATCAACTAAAAAATGAGGATATATTTGACTAGCATGAAGATGAGATTTCAAAGGGAAACCAAAAATAACATGTAAGGAGAACCAAGTAATAGAACATAAGAAATAAAGGGGTGAAGAAAAAGATTATGAATTGAACAAGGGAGACCAAGGTCCTCTAGAAGGTTAACTTCCATAGTAGCATAAATTAGATCAACAGGAAGAACATCAAGAGGAAGAATGTCAAGATGATAATGAAGCTGAAAAAGATCAAGAACTTGATGAGGAAAATTAGTTGGCTAGAAGAGAAAAATTTCCATAAAACATAAAGGTAAAGAATAAGAGCACAAAGAAAGTGAGATGTCTAGAGAACAAGATGAAATGGATTTGGGAAGCAACTTTTTGATTAACTTTGATGGTCCAAAAGAGTAACAAATATACAAGGAGTTGTACGAATAATATTAGATTGATATTGTGATATTGAAACCTTTGGAGAAAAATAAATTTAAAGGAAATTTAACATGTATCTTTAAATATATGGTCAATTGAATAATATAATGATGTAAGAAGTATATAAATAGCCTATCTTTCCTCATTTTGGCAATCCATTATCACAATAAACCATTCAACATTTGAGATCAATTATTCATAACTGACCTATCAATTGCAAGGAAACAAATAAAGTTCAAGAGATATCAAGAAAACAATTCCAAGCATTCAATATTTAGAATTCTTCTCAAGCACTCTCAATGTTTCTCTCCATAGATATAACTTCTTTCCCCCATTAGAGGCCAAGCAAAGGAGATTCTATCAAGGAAGGAGATACACATTCACCTACATTCATCCAAGTCTTCTTTTTCTTCTGCTCACTCTAACATTTTGGAAAATTATAACATCCATTTCATGAGGTTTTATCTTTAATACTTTCCTTTTTGGTTTTTGTGATAATTCAAAGCTATTGCATCAACATATTTGATAACATTCAAAGAAGCATTTTCATTTCAAGCTATGATATAATTCATTTAATAGATCTAGCCTCTGTTACATGACAACATGCTTTCCTTTATTTTACTTCAAGGTTCATTCGTAAATAGGGGTTTGATTGAGGAAAACCCCCTTTATCCAACCTTCTTCCCAATTTTCTGTGTAGGAATATGTTATAGAGCTAGCGATAATTTTTTGGATAAATCGGAGTTGTTGGAGAATCCTTGTAGGTTTGAGGTAAAAATCCATGGAACATAATATTTCAAATATTTTGTTATTGGTTATATAACATTTCAAACCTTTTGTACATCTCAGAAATAGATAAAAATTGGTTTATAGACTAGTTATCACCTTCAAGTTCTAGATCAGTAGTTATAGGTATTTCTAGGATTTTGTCTATCTGATATTCAGATCTGAAGTAATATATCTCCTCTTTTGATTCTAGATGCTTATAGATTTTTAGTAATCTTTATTTCCCATTTCAATTGTACATATTTAGCAAAGGATCATTAACCCATTCAGAGCTTGGGACCTTCCTAGCGTATTGGGACATCTTCCTTCCAAATGTGCAAGTTTGAAAAGGAAAAGTGATCTACACTTTTGCATTGCTTCCATTTTCCTACAATATAGTATGACTTAGGATCTTTAATATAATTTGTTTAATGCAATTGCTAATTTTTTTATATTTTTTTTCCTAATTTAGCATAGAAAAATAATTCAACACACATGCATATATGGTTCAACCCATTTGCATTATTTTTGGATAAATGTGTAATTTCATAAATATATTTTGACATGTGGTAATTTAGAATTGCATGTTTTGACATAAGATCCTTTCATTTTGAGTGATTAGACTTTTTCATTTGCATGATTAGATGTTAGATTCAATTTTGATCACTTAGGGGAATCATCTCGATACCCTTTCATATAGACATAAAAATACCTAGAATGACCACAAGAACCTAGATATCGTAGAACTATTACATGTGACATGTATGCATTAAATTAGGGTGAATAGGGGATTGATTATAGTTCTGTACGAGAGATGATATTCAGATACATATTATTTCCACTTACCTACAAGGGAGTTTATGGGGACTTTGGATGATGTATGGGGAATTTTAAGGCTAACTATTAGAGGGGAGAAGGTAGTATATGCACCATAAGTGAGGGTGAGGGCTTTGTGTACTTTATTTGAGTGTACTGAGATGGAGTTGGTATTTAGACATTATGAGATTAGATGATAGAATATGATGGAGAACTCGGATGATTACTTTAGATTATTATTTGAGGTATTAATTGGGGTTTTTTTTCTAAATAGGAGAGGACATGGCTTCTAGTGGGTTTGGGTGACATGATAATGGGGATGTTGAATCACACCATAGTTTATGCATGGGGCCATTATTTTTAAGTGATGTTATATTATCAATTACATGATATTTTTTATCATGTGGTAGAGATTTTTGGTGTTTGATTTACACTTGTACATGTCTGGGTATGGGAGCACATATATATGTGTAGGCCAATTTTTTATAGGAAGCCAATTCAGCTAGGGTAGTCATATGTATATTATCTGGAGTTGTATCAATAGGAGAGCTACCTCATTGGGAGGACTACACAGAGCCAATATATTATTGACATACAATTACATGAAAGGGTTTTACAATATTTTGATGAGAGATAGGGGTACCTATGGGTTCTATACATTTTTCTTGTTGTAGCCAAGATGTATTGGGATGGGGACCAGTGATTTATGTAGCCACTATTATGACACAAATTGATAATTTAGCACCTGTGAGTTGGGATTGGAGGTCTAATTCAACAAATGTAGGCACAACCTTTGAGTATGATGTATAGTGGGGAACAACACATTATTGGGCCTTTGGATGATCTAGGAGTATAGATTCTCCTTGTGATAGCCAATAAAATCAAATAATCATATAGGAGGACATGGAGACAAGGACATTAAGGAGGGAGAGGTGGCATGGAGAGAGGGAGAGGATGAGGTGGAAGGGATAGGGAAATGGGATATGGATATGAGGGGGGTGATGGAGGAGATGGAGGAGGATGAAGTGTCATAGGAGCATATGTTCTAGTGGTTTCCCTAGTAGGAGGTGAGGGAGATGACATAAACATTAGCAGAAAAGGTTCTTGGGGAGAGAACAGATAGAGGATGTAGATGTTACATGTTGTAGTTTGAAGGGAGAGAGTGAATATATCATTAGTTCTAGTGGCTCAAGATCAGAGGAGTCTAACTTGGAGGAGGAGGAGAATGTGGCGATGGGCAGAGATAAGGAGATGGGGGGAGATGAGGAGGGATTTTAGGATGTAGTTATAGGTCATGACATCGAATAGATTCCTAATACTCGAGCTCTCAGAGCCTATATGGAAACTATGAGGGATCACATTAGATCTTTATATGATAAAATTAAGGTTGAAGAGGCTAGGGCATAGACATTTGGGGAAAGGGTAGTAGTAGTTGAGGGGAGGGATACAACATAAAACTTAGAGAGGCACTGACTATCTATGATGGTTACTATTTAGGAGGGGAGGATATCTAGGTTAGAGTAGAGATTGATGAGGCTATAGCGAGGGCACACACTATTGAGACTAGGGGGAAACAAGTGAAGTGGGATGTTTGAGATTTTATTGATAGTATACAAGATCTAATAGTTCTCCAAGCTATTGATTAGATGTACCATGTGTAATATAAGGTAAAAATTTTGAGCGATCATTATGAGTTTGTGGTTCCTCCAAAGCAATAGGTGGCTAGTTGTACAACCTTGCATAGGTCACATGGGAGAGCTCAAAATAGAGAGAGTTGGGGTATTATGCAGCCTTTGAGATCACCACGTATTGGAGATAGGCTATCTACTAGACGGGTTAAGGAAATTCCTTTGAGTGACATATCACCTAGGCCTACTGGATCAAAGAACATAGGAAACACAAGATGATTATATATTGTGGACACTTTTTTCTATAGATTTTGTGAGCTTGCAAGATCTATTACCTAGCAATCATGATGTTGTATTTGACACATTTTTGAGTTGTATATGATATGTAGTTTTTGGCAGGAGTCATATGTTTATGTGTTCTATTTTATGTAGATGTTTATGATATGTTTCTCTATATACGATGTTTATGATGAATTATTTCTTTTTCCTACGATGATGTGATGATTCATTTATGTCCTATGATGTTTATGATTTATGTCTATGAGGTTTATGATGATGCACATTCTATTTATCATGATTATGATGTTATGCATTGATGTTTTCTATATGGTGTTATTTCAATGGATAGGATGTTTTCTATATGCATGTACCTCAATGTTATGTGGATGAGATTATGCAGTTTCTATACGATTATGCTTATGTTTCTTGCACCAACATGTTATATATGCAAGATTCATTTGTTTTTGGTGTGCCAAAATATTATACCATGATAACTATTAGGACTGACAAAAGAAATGTTAGTGATCTAACTAGATGAAGGATTACGTAGGAATAGTTAGGTGAAAGTGAACCATCCATTGATTCCCAGGATTCATTAATACCATATTCTCTTAAATCTTCACATTTTGAGCAATTATTTTTCATTATTGATCCATTTTTATTTAGAAAAATAGATATGTCCACATTTATTTAGAAAAATAGATATGTCCACATCAAGATATTGACAGATCAAGATGGGATGTTCCTTTTGCATGTAACAAACACTTAGAATAGATAAGGAATGTTTCAATCCATTAGAGGTTATGGACATTAAGGGTCAAGGTATGTGTGGTAGTCACGATAATTGTTATTAATTAAAACATTTTCTACATTAGATACTTTTCTTATATATGAACATGTCAAACACAGACACCCAAAATACATTTCCTATGACTTTACGAAAAACATACCACAAACAATAGGAAAGAAAAACAAAGTCATGAACCATCTCAAAATATCTAATCACTTATGAATATCTTGAAGATGCAAAGGTCCCATGACTTGTGAAAATCAAAATAAGATAAGACTAACCTGGACAACAAGCCAACATCCATACTAAATTTTGTGTATGTGTTATGGGTTTATTTGGAAATGGCATTGACAATGATAATGATTCCTGGTTTTAGGAATGAGGTACCTTGTATAAGACTAACTTGTCTAGTTTTGAGTATATCCATCCTTTATATAAGACATAATTGACCATATGACAAAAGATTTATTTGATTGACCTATTGATAAGATAGTTTGACTAGTTTGATTGAGGACCAATTGATAAGTTTGTCATTTAATGCATGATTTTGTGAAGCTCAAACTTGAGTTTGGCATTTGTTTAATGCCCATTGATGCAAACAAAAAAAAATTATTGAAAAAGGACAATCAAGACAAAAAGAAACTTTATTACAAGATTTTTTATGTTTCTTTGATTTCTAGGGATTTTTTGAAGGAATTTTTTAAAGGATTTTTAATGTTTTTGTGTGTTTGTGATTTTTAGGGATTTTATGAGTGGATATATGTGGAATCATAGAATTTTTATATAGAATATTGATTGTGAACCAAACTGGGTTCATCCTTATATGGATTGTTTAATTGGATATTTGATTTAATGCATTGTGTCAATGGGATAAGATAGTATTTTAGAGTCATTGTGTGTGTTTTGTGAGCTATCCATGTATGATAGGTCTTGTTACAACATGCCCATACATGTAGTGTATGGAATTACTATATCATGTAAGTGTGTAAGCCACTGCATATAGATATTGTACATTGCCTGAAAATGTAGTGATTTGGTATTATTAATTTTAATATCTCCTTGCTTTCCCACCATGGAGCATTTAGTATTCTATTAAAATTATTAATACCAAATAGGTACATGTTCGAGAAATTTCCAATCGCTATATGCACGGACTTATACACTTACACAATATAGTAACTCCATTAACATAGTTACACACACACGAATCCCAAATGCGATCTTATCCCATTGACACCATCCACTAAAGAAAACATGGAGACGTAACAATACCACTATGGCCCATTACACCTTATGTCACACAAACTTGAAATGTAATTGTCACATTTCCATGACAAGGGTTACTTTTGTAATAATGGATGATGGTTGAGTGATGACCCTCTTCTTTTGTAGTGATCTCTTCCTAACCCCATTTATATTAGGCCATCCTTTAATCTGTGTCTTCAAATTCTTTACCTACTCAAAAAGTTCATTTTTCATTGCTTCATGAAAGTTCCAATTGTTTCTCTAGAATTTTAATTTTCCACAATGTTACCTACAATTAATTTACATCACTATCATCTATGATGATATAATCTTGTTCCTTGCCAAGTCTTAGCTCCAGTTTGACTAGATAAATTGAAGGTGTAACATACACTAGGGTTGGATCTTTCTACTTAAATGGAGGCTCGACCTCTTGTTCTTCTATATTTGCATGTCTTTTTCCAACCCAAAATAAAAATTACCCATTTCATCCTCCTTTTTTATTATCTTAAATTTCTCCCACCTTGTTTAATCTTGTGACTGTCCCTTTTATTCTCTATCTCCTTTGAACTAATGCTCTCATTTAGAATCTATCTTCATTTTTGAAAATTTGTCTTAAGGACTTGTATGATTCACTCTATTTAATAAGGAATTATGAAGGTCTCTCAATAATTTATGTTTACTTGGAAGAACTCTCCTTTATTATTTCTTTTGGTTCTTCCCTTACTTGGGGTTCTTCAGACTTATCCTCTGCATGACCTTCTTCCAAAAGTTCTTCTTTCTTGGGAATCTTTTTACTTTTTTTGGATTCCTCCAATTCCTATTCTTCATCTCTCACCTCTTCCTCTTCAACCCTTATCTTTTTTTTCTTATATTTAGAGGAATTTTCCTTAGAGGATGTTTGTTTAGAGGGTTCATGCCCTTGTTTCTTGGTCCTTTTATCTATTTTATCAAATGAGACTTAAGTGAGGATTTATCTTGTTCTAGTGATGATTCAAACCCTTGTTTTCCTAATGATGCAGGCACCTCTATAGTGGCATTGGGTGATTTTTTCTTGTGGGTTTTAAATTTCCCTATAAAATCCTCTTATTAATCCATATACTCATGATAAATTTCCTCTACAATAGGGGATTGTAGAGGGTTTAATCCTTCATCTTCTAATTCCTCGTTAACTTGTTCATTTTTCTGATTTATTACTTCCTTGTGAGGTAAATTTCTGAGAAGACTACTAGGAAAATCATCTCAATCTTTAAATTCATGCCAAAAAATAGAAGGATATTGGATAGAAACATTGTTTTTTACTATAAATACAATTAGACAATCATGGGGAAAACAAGATTGAGTGCCTTTCCTTATATATTTTGTATACATCCTAGTTAACATTCTATGAGGATAATTGGGAACCTTAACTAACTTATTCTGACACAAATGAATCAATTTCTTGAGATGGTAAGTATATAATAGAGAATGACATCCTTTGCATGTTAAATACCTGATAATGTGAGCTGGAATCTCACTCTAGGGTAGTGGTAGAGACAAGTGTTGTATGCCCTAACTTGTGAACTCAAATTCTTCACCTAGCACTTTGGATTTGGTGATGACATGGGTAATCTTCCCCTATTCTAGGAAGGCCAAAAATATCTTAAATTTTTGCCTCAAATGCATCTACTATGAGCCCTCTTGATAATTCCCACATTATTAACAAAATTCTCTATAATTTTCCTTCTGATTTCATGGTTAAACTCAGTTAACCATTGGAAGTAATGAATCCACTGAACTCTCTCAAAGAAGGGTAAATGGTTTGGACCTCTAAGATGCAAAGTATCATCCATAGGTTCTCTGCAAATAGGGTCTTCTCCCATGGCTTCTTCTATTTATTTATTTTTTTCATATTTTGAGAAATTCCTAAACAATTTCCTCCTTTCTTGCAATTTATTTTAAATAGAATTCCCAATTCTTTTGTTTATATTTTCTAAACTATGCCTCTTATGCAACATTAATACTCCTAATCTACGACTAAAGTTGTGATTTCTTGACTTGCCATACTGCATAAAAATGGTGAAGAAGATTATGGAAAGCGCTTGAATATTAGAGTGAGTGAAGAAGGGGATTAAGTTGGTCTAGAACTTTAGATTGAATCTAAAGATGTTCCCATTGTTAAAAAAAATGATGATGTACAAGACAAAGAAGAATCATGTTAAGAAGAAAATGAACCTGAACAAGAGCCTAAAACTGTTGAAAACTATGTGCAAAAGGATCATTTAAATGATTATATCATTGGAAACAAAGAAAAAAGAGCTCAGATAAGGATATGACTTTCCAAGGCAAGTGATCAAGAAAAATATTATTTTTTATCTAAGGTGGAACCGAAGAATTTTGTAGAAGCTCGAAAACATTATGGATGGGTAAAATAAATAGAGGGTGATTTGAATTAGATAGATAACAATTAGACATGGGAATTGGACCCAAGGTCGATGGACAACAATATGATAAGAACAAAGTAAATTTTCCAAAAAAAGCTGAATGGAGATGGAGGATTTACAAGAAACAAGGAAATATTGGTCTCTAAAGGTTGTATACAAGTCAAAGATATAGACTTTAACAAGTTGTTCGTTCCAGTAGTTGGATGGAAGAAATAAGGATGTTTCTTGAATTTTTTTCCATATAAGAACTTTAAGGTATATTATATGGATGTTAAGTTAGCATTCTTGAATGGAATGCTTGAAAAAGTTTACAATAAACATTTGGATGGATTTCAGATTTGTATGCAAGGTTCGATATATATATATATATATATA
>MU225293.1:8664379-8724925 GCA_018584345.1 Thuja plicata | reverse complement strand
TAATCTTTATTTCAAAGTGGATGGTAATAAATTACTGATCTAGAAACTATGTATATGGATGATATCATAACTTTGGTGGAGATGATGATGGTTGGAAGACGATTATAAAAGAAATGTAGAAGGAATTTGGGATTTTAATGATTGGTGAGTTGTCATTCTTTCTTGTTCTTCATGTTAGTCAAATGGAAGATGATATTTTCACTTCTCATACCAATTATATGAAGGAGATATTGAAGAATTTTAGTATGAAAAATTGTAAATAATTTGAAACCCTTATGGTTATTGCTTGTCACATAAGAAATTATGTCAAATGGAAGATACTATTTTTATTTCTAAAATCAATTACATCGAGGCTTGAAGAATTTTGGTATGGAAAATTATAAAATACTTGGAACCCCTATGGTTACTAGTTGTCACCTAAGCAAGGATTACGAATCTTCAGAAGTGGATGAAATTATTTATAGATCTATGATTGGTAGACTATTGTATTTGAGTGCTTCAAGACCAGATATTATACATGTAGTTTACTTGGTTGCAAGATATCAATCAAACACGAAGAAATCTTGTGATAAGTTCGTAAAGAGGATATTCAAATATTTGAAATGGACTCTCAATTTTTGTTTGTGGTATAAACGGAATGATGATTTATCTTTGAAATCTAACATAGATGTTGATTAGGATAAATGTGTCAATGGCAAAAGAAGTACAAGAACTGGTGCATTTTCTTGTTAGATAGATTTTTCTATTGGTTGAGTAAGAAGTATGATTCAATGCCATTATCTATAGCAGAAGCATAATACATTGCATTAGCATCTTGTTGCAGTCAAGTGATGTAAATGAAGAAATATATAAGAGATATCAAGGTGATGTATGATGAGGCAATTTGTATTATGTGTGCTAATAATAATGTTATTGATATTTCAAAGAATGTTGTAATGCATTCAAGGAATAAACACAATTCTATCCAGTATCACTTCTTAAAAGAGAAGGTTACAAAAAAGGAATTCAGATTGAAGTATGTGTGTACAAAGGATCAAATTATAATTATTTTCACCAAGGCATCGTCAAAGGATTTTTTAGAGTATCTCTAGTATAATTTAACGAACATTACACCTCCTTCAAACTAGATACATAATAATGGTCTATATATCCATGGGGATACTTAATGGCTATATTTTGTCTCCTGGGTAGATGAATTTTATGTCCTTAGTGGGAGCAAGGAAGGTTGTGATTTCCTTGTTTTAAGAAAAGTGTGTTAGATAAGACATATCCCTGATAGAAGGAGGGTTGCAATTTTAAGAGATGTACCCAAAAAAGAGAGAGCTATTTGGAGAATTATTTAGAGTTTTGAAGTGATGTACCCTTTTTACTTGATGTCAAATGGGGAAAGAAATACAATGAGAATGAGAGTTATAGTTGAGAGAGATAGTTGTTGGTTGGCAATACAAGTGTTTCCCCCAGTGACAAAGGGGTATATTACTGGTTGATTGCATTATTTTTTCATTGATGTCAAACTTGTTGGTATCTATGATGAATAAGAACATTAATTGGATGTTGTCAGTTGTTTTTGTCATTGGTTTTTCCATTAATGACGAGGATGGATATTGTTAGTAACACATGAGTTCAATGTTCTCATTAACGTCAATGTTTTGTGTGCATTAATGTCAACCTAATGGAGTGGTTTTTTGCCTCATCTATGGTAACTGATAAAGGTTTGAAATGGGTGTTTAGATATTGTTACGATGTCTAGTGATGATGTTAATTCAGTATGTGTATTTGTGGAAGGTGATAGTGTGTGAACCATGGATATATAGAAAAGTGTATTTATAGTCTTTAAGGGAGAATAATTTTCTTTCCTTTATATTTCAAGTTAATTCCTTTCTAACTTTGTTGTAATTTATATATTTTGTTAGTCTTTCACTATTTATTTTATATCCTCATTAATTCAGATGGCGAAGTTATGAATTGTAATTTGTTGATAGTAAGGTTGTCTATCAAGGCTAGTCCAAAGAATTCTCTACATTTCTCCATAGTTTTGTTTATACTAACGCATGTAGGAGGAAGTGTTTAGAAGGTTTGTGTATTGTTCAAATTTAGAATTAATAGATTGGTTTTCCCTACAAGTTAAGTTATGATATTTTGTGGTTTGAGAATATTGTCAATGTTGGTCCCTAGCCCAACTCAGTTAATTATCTTGATTGATTTGTGTTCTCTCAGTGATATTATGCATTATAGGTTTAGTAACGAAGTTTTTATGGGTCTTATAATGGTGTGTGAAGTTCCTCTTTGAGTTATGTGCACTAGATAATACTTTTGGGCTGATTGGTTAATGTGCTTTATTATTTATCTACACATTACATTCATTGTCAACCTTGAAGGACGTGTTCTAATGCGTGTTTTTTTTACTTTCCTTCTAAATACATGTTTTTATGGCATGTTTTGATCCCCCTTATCTCCCGCGGTTGACAATATTAAGCAAAATTTCTTATGTTGTTCAACTTTTTGTAATTAATATTTATTTTTATGTGACTAACCTAATTAATAGTTTTGGCGAATAAGTTGATATATAGACACGCATTTTTATTTGAGGTGTAGATTGAGATTTAATGATGTAGAAGTGAATGTGATAGAGTAGAATTTTCAATATTAGTTCTAATGTGATTTGATGATCATATCTCTCATATGGACAAAGATTGAGGCATTGAATGTGCGAGTTGTGTTTGCCATGAAGGTGGCCACTTGACACAATGGTTCAAGGAAAGTTTCATAATCAAGAAATCTTGTTCATTTTAATTAATCATATTTATGTGTTTTGTAGAAGATAGTGAGTCCTTTTTGGCAGCTTATGAAAATGTGAATCTTGCTCGGGAGTAGTGCGCTTTAGTCTATAAGTCCATTGTATCATTCCTTAAGGTTGTATGCCTTATTATGTAAGTCCAAATAAGGAGCAATGCGCCTCCTTTTCCATTGGCCTTTAAATCATATATTAATTCATGATTCAGACTATGAGTGTGTTATCTCCATGGTTTTTTCCACATTGGGATTCCCACATAAATATATGGTTTTCATGTGTTTTGTGGTCATTTCTTAATATTTAGCTGGTCAAAGTTAATTTATAAGTGTTTTTGATTGGAAAAGATTAAGGACCTACTCGATATTGATTCACTCTTGCCGATTGAGTCTTATTGTGTATTCAACACTTTATACTTAATGTGATTAAAATTGCCACTTTCAAGATAAAAGAAAAGTGGACTTTTGATTAACCTCATGTTGACATTAGAAAATGTGTGCTTAAATTTGATGGCTTGGTGCGCATCAACACAAAATTTTTGGCTATTGATGATATGCACAATGACATGTGGAAGACAAATAGTATTTTTCCTTGTAGCACTTTCTAATGGGTCTGCAATACTGCATGGTTAAATTTTCAAACTTTAATCAAATCATGTAAAGACACATGTTGATATTTGTTTGGTACCTGCATGCATATCGAGTTGGATGCACTATTGTTGGGCCCAATGATGTGGTTATAACTAATTACATTGTAGAGGTATGGGGTAGGAGTCTATTGCATGATAGTTTACCATTACCAGTGGGGAAGCGTGCATACACTACCATATCTTGTGTCTCCACATGTCGATTTGCAATGCCCTTTTTAAAATTATATTTTTAAGAAAATATTAAAAAAAATATTGTATAATAATTTTATTTTATTTTAAAAAGTGTGCAGAAAAACAATACAATATTGCTTACGAAAATCAAAAAATAATACCATTAGACATTAATGTTATTTGTACGACCCAAAAGATGGATTTTTCCTCAAGCCTGAGTGATGGTGTTTGATTTTGAAAAATTGATAGTCGATCTTAGTTCATTTGGACATCTTTATCATGATGGTGGCATCGGTTTTGGCCCAAAAATTCTTAGAAATTTCTTGTACCTCTGAAACTTATTAATCACATATAAAATTTGAATGCTTGGAATTTTGTCCTCTATGTCTAATTTGGATGATACAAAAGTCAATATTGAGGTTTTTGGACCTTTTAATTGCACGCTCGCATGATAATTGCATTAGGAAGCACCAAAGTTGACCTACAATATATAGCTACAATGAGAAATCCCCTCCCACAAAATAAAAAAGAACACAAACCTCTCAAAAGACTATCCTAAATCACACAAGAAGCTCTAGTACCATATAAAATTTGGCTATGGAGATAGTCACCCAAAATTAACAATCCTAATGAAATATCAATAGCACAAAAAAAATAATATGACAAGAGTAAATTGTATTCTCCCCAAGAATGCAATATACTAGATTAATGAGAATAACCTTGTATATTATTATATGATACATATAGCCCTAGCTTATCACCCACCTAAGGTGAAAAATGATAGTTGTGTCTGCAAAAAAGTGGATTACCCTCTAAATGTGGAAAAGTGATAATGCGATAATACCATTGAAAGTGGGAATGTTTCTATATGTTCCCTAAGTAAACTTATGTACACATGTTTAGAACCTAAGAGAAATTCTTACTAGGTACAAAATCTAAATACACCTACAATAATAGGTATGTATCTGACAACCTATGTATGTTCATCTTTCATCTATAATTATGCAATTTTATAGTTTTACAAACCATTATAATAAATATATACCCTAGAGTTACTATAAAAATATATACTAAAAAGAAAATCTTATTATTATTATCAAATTAATTTATTATTTATTATCTTATATTAGTAACTCAATTTTTTTTTATCAAATTCTATCAACAATTTAATCTACGATTATTATATTTTTATTTACAATGCAATTTTTATTTATTTTATTTAAATAAAAAATTGTTATATTGGTATATAATGGAAATGATAATGTAACATTTTATGTAAAGTTAAAGGTATACAAGCCTTAGATGCTTTACTAATACTTTTTCAGTTTACTTGCAGCTTGATGATCATTATTTCAATTTCAAAAGGATAAAACAAGAAATGGAAGACATCAACCATACCTTGAGGTAAAAAATAAATAAATGTTATTCAAAAATGTGGAGATGCTATTTATTGAGTAAATGATTTTTAAGTTTTAATCAAAGATATGTTTGTTGGTTTTTAATAGACATATGGATGGAGAGGACCTTCAAGGGCTAACCATAAAAGACCTTCAAAAATTAGAACAAAATTTGGAAGTCGGTTTGCAGAGGATTCGGTCAACAAAGGTAATATTATTTTATGGCATTTTAAGGGAAAATAACACGTTTCACATGAATAACCATTTAATTCCTAATGAATAAATAATTTAGTTTAAGATAAAAATATGAGATAAGTTATGTTATTTAAATAATACTTATAATTTAAATTAACAAAAATATGATAGTTTTAAGTTTGATGTGTGTTTAACTGTAATATTTATGTTAATTATTGTGACAATGTGTTAGAAAATTAAAACTTTCAAAAACATTTTTAAATTTAAAAAAAAAATAAAAAATTATTTATTATTGTTCATTTTTATGATAATGAAATTGACCTCATTCCCTATTAATTGAAAACTTTTTTTATATATTAAGTATACTAGTTTTTTGTTAGAATTTATCTACTTTGATTCATATAAAATGTGTTAGAAAAGAAGCATTGTTGATAGACATTGTGATATTGCTATCGAGATTCAACTATGTAGTTTTTCGAGTCAAATTCATTGACCCGTGTTTCATGAGTAAGTGTTCACAAGAATAATCTCTCATGAGAATGAATGAAACACTTAGCACTCATTGCATCTAGGTGATGCCCATAGAGGTGAAGCAGTGAGACTTTCGGGGAGGTCACCGATCCTAGTACTACTCTAGCTCATGCACGCTTAACCATGGGGTTTCCTCCATGGTTTATCCCACTCTTCTTGCAACCCCATTTGAAAAACCTTCAACATTTTGTGCCTTTTAAACCATTCATTAGAAATTCCCTTAAGCTCATCAATTGATAAGTCAGAGAGAACTACACATTTGAATCCTAATAGAAATATCACAATTTGACTTGTTGTGGAAAATATCTCCTACTTATCAATTGAGGAGCTTAAGGAGATTTCTAATGAATGGTTCATAAGACACAACACTTGTTGAAGGTTTTCCAAATGGGGTTTCAAGAAGAGTGGACTTAACCATGGAGGAAACTCCATTGTTAAGCGTTCTCGAGTTGGAATAGTACTGGGATGGGTGACCTCCTAGGATGTCCTAATGCTTCACCTCTGTGGGCATCACCTAGATGAAATGAGTGCCAAGTGTTTTATTCATTCTCATGAGAGGTGAGCTCTTGTGAACCGCTACTCATAAAACATGGTTCTATGAATTAGACTAAAAAAAACAAAACAATTGAATCTTGATAGCAATATCACAATTTGACTTGCTATGAAAAAAATATGTTCTAGTTATCAATTGATAGACATTATTTAGGAGTTTCCTAGTCTACATTTGTTCTTCTGTATTTGAACTTTCATTACTATGTTAACAATATGAAATAATGATCAAATATAACTAGAAATTATGAAATACGGATATAGTGCTAATGTATTGTTGATGTCACGTATAATGGCTCGTTGTCCATAGGTTCTTTATTATGGATATATGTAATGATTCCTCATAATTTTTAGGTCCTAATAATAAATTAGGGTTTAACAATTTATTAAACGTCCTAAATTTCAACTTGAAATATTTGCACTTCAGTTATATCATAATGACTACTCCGAAAGGATAAGTATGGGTTATATTTAAAGGTTTAAATTAATAAGTTTTGGGGCCAAATTTGTGCTCACGGATATAAATACAACTCTTTTTTTGTTATTGGAATTGATGGAGGGTGATGAAAAATTAAATATGAAAATTGAATACAGAGCCTTTGGATATGAAATGAGGGATTTTGATTATAAAAGTATTATTTTCTAACACGAATATACATCATTTTCACACTATTCATTGCACTAGGAATAGATAGGTGAAAATTAACCAATGATTAATAGAAAATATATAACATATATATTTTTTACCATTACATTTCCCCTCGAATTGACTTGATCATGTGCTACTATGAAGATATGTGTTGGATAAAATTAGTAGCACTATGTTGGATTTTATAAGAAGAGAGAAATAAGCTTGGCTCTGATGTCGACAGTAGATCACATGCATTTCCAAGCAATAAATGATCAAATATAATAAATAAATAAAGGATAAATGAAGAGAAGTATAAAATTAGAGAAAATAGTAATACTCTCGTTGATTTGTCACTTACGTAGTTCAGGCGAGAGGAGAGTGCTAAATATTTAGAAAAACAAGTGCATGTACATCCAAGATGTGCATTAACTCCTACTCTTTATATAAAGTTAGAGGTTTTGGGCTTTGTGAGTAACTTTTTTCTTGATTTAACACAAAATTGATTGCCTCTACCAAGTACTGAGGTGTCAAATATTTGGAGTTGAATCACACAATTAACCATCTCGTTCAATGATATATTCTTTTAGTTTGTGATACCATTCTCCTAGGAACTACAAGAAACTATTTGGTGCATGTTAATACCTTCTAAACAGAAAACTATTAAAATTTATTGTTAACATATTCACCCCCAATATCCTTATCCAAAATCTCGATGAACTTCCCAAATTGATCCTCAAAAAAAACTTTGAAATCTATAAATTTCTAAAAACCCTTATACATTTTTTTTTAAGTAAACTCATGTGTATTTTGAAAACCTATGAATAAATATCAATACATATTTAGTTGCACTAAAATATGGTTGTGTAAATATTCATGCCAAGTCTCTTTATAGAAACTCCAATATTTGTGTTTCTCTCCATGCTTTGGCTTTATCATATTTTCCTAATGATACTTACCAAGAATGCTTCCTTGGAAAACTCCATCAGAAAATCAAACAGAAGGAAACCCTCAAACCATGTCCTATTGATTGATTTGTTGCAAGTAAAGGGAGGTCAGGTATCCAAATTGTTGATGCCACATAGAACTCACATCATTTTCATGAGTAAAAATCTTGAAGGAGAGTCACAAACAAAGTGAGAGAGCTAATAGAATCTAAATTTTATGATCTAATTTTCCCATAGAAACTATAGACCCATTATGTATAATTTCATTAATTACTATGCATTCTGGGTGAAATCAAATTATTTGTTAGAACCTATATGCGTAATTTGATAAATATATAGGATATTAGTTGATATTGATGAAACCCAAAATATATACAATTATTCTTTTCCCACATCAACAAAGACTCTCGTATCCACTTTAATAGGAGTTTCATCACCCATTAATATGTTGGACATTAAACATAGCTCTAAATAGGTGAACTCGTCTCTTGAAAAATTCATGTAGTACAAAGCACCCAAGTCAATAATCCAAGAATATGGTTGTTAAGAAAAATCAACTAGGGCCTTACCCTTTCCTTCCTCTTACTCTTGTTGTGTTGTTAAAAGAACCTTCTAATGATCTCTATTTGACTAAATCAAGAAGCTTGATATTGTTTCTTTTTTTTGAAAATATGTAGACAGTGATCTATTTGGTTCTTTAAATACTTATTTTTATCATGTCTAGTCCTCTTACAAAAATAACACTTGACCTTCTCCTTCTTAGGTTTTTCACATTTTGATGAAGGAGTCCAAGTATCTACTCCTAAGTAGTAGATTTTTAATATTTCTTCTTCTCTCCTTGATATTTGTGTTCCTTATCTTGCTTAGTATATTCTTTCTATTATTTTGTGCCTTGATTCATATCTAAGGCGTGCAACTTAAATGGTTTGATTATACTCATTAGAACCATATTTTCCTCCCACATAGTGGTTATGTATAAAATTCATCTAGAGGAGGCATTTTGTATATGGAACCTAGGGAACATTTTGTAGCATAGAATGTAGAAACAAAAAATAAATAGTGTGGACCAAGCTTAGGAACAATACTCAAGATCATTTTTTTATCTTGCTACTTCATTCCACATTGTTCCATTTGCAATCTCACATATTTGAGTTTTGTAAGGAGACCTTGTTAAAGATAAAAATCGGTATGACTCAACCATATGAGTTCATTCTACAATTGATGTCCTCTTAGATCACCTGTCTTACCAAAGAGTGTTTCCAGGGTAATCCACACTTCGTTTCACATAGTGGCAGATTTAATGTGAAAAAGAAGGTCTAGAGAGATTAAAATACACATAGTACCAAGATCTAATAAAACATTTTGTAACTATTTTATCTTTATTGCATCATCCTTAGGTTTACTTTCTAGTCCCGTTGTAACACTATGATATCCATGTACTTTTAGATATATTATGGTGTTAGATTTACATTCAAAATAGTTATATGGTGATATAAAAAGAACTATAGATGAATCCATGAGTGCATAATGAAAAATTGTAGATAGGAAAAAAGTGTAGAAAATAAGACACACAAGATACCCCATTTCCACTGGTCACAAAAATTTCCAACCCTGACATATTACAAGGTTTACATGTTATAATTAGTGAATTTACAAGGACTTCTTTCAAATTATAATCATTTTGAGGCTTCCAATGGCCAAAATTAAAAAATTGACAAAAAATAAATCGAATATGAAATCTCAAAAAAAAAAAAAAACCTTGTAGATTTGTAGTAATCCTCAATACCTTTCCAATGCCTTTTTGTTTTTGAAAAATGTAGTTTAGATGCAAAAGATATGACAAATATTTGATAGAAAATGACAAAACATTCCAACAAGATAAATTTGTAGATAGACATTTCTCATTTCCATCATTTTGTCAAGTACTTGTTTGCATCTGACACCCAAGACAAAGGAAAAAGAACACTGAATCTATCTATTAGAAATTACTCACACATTTTCTTATTTTGGTTTTTAAAATTTTTGTTGATTATATGTAAAATAAATAGGTAATATGTAGATTGTTTTTTAACCTTGGGAATAGAACCCATAATGTTTTCCCTTAAAAATGAGTATCTCTATAATTTTGAAGCTAGAGTGAAAAGGACTCTAGTAACAATTTCAAATTTTGAACTTTGGTTTTTAATTGTGTCTTCTAATCTAGGATTAATGTGAAATAAAAGACAATGTTGATTTTTTGAGGTATTTTGAACACTCTAAAAATTATAGAAAGACCTCAAAAATCACACACACACGATTAACTAGATGCTCATTTTGCCTTTATACTATTTTAATTATCTAGGTCATATTAAGATGTAGGAAAAGATCATACTAGATGTCGGGACTATAAAATACATATGTAATTTAGGGATAATTTGTATATTTTATCATGTATCTTTTGATAGGGTTTAAAATTTCAAAATAATATATCTGTTATACTCTAGTTTCCCTCTTTTTCTATTTTGTTAGTGACTATTTCAGTCAGTTTTGTCGTGTATAAGTTGTTTAGGACCATGTGTCCTTAATCATTTGGTTACCGGCCCCATTGGCCCTTTACCCATTTAGTCGATCTTTCTCATTCATATATGTCATTTAGTACTTTTCGTGGGTCTTCGTAAAGCCTTGTGATTTGAGAGTCCAAATGTTTTATTTCGATAAGATGGACACTTTTAAGTCATAAGAATATTGCATGTGTAAATAGAGCCCATTAGTGTCTGAGCGCAGTAGTGCAGGTTATGTCCAAGGTCATATTGGTTCCCTAGTGAAGTCACGTTTTTAGCCCCCATATAACTAGGGTCTAAGATTTGTAACGCAGGTAAGGATATGGATGCAAGAGCACAACTACTGATTTATGTTGCCGCTTTAGGTCATGAATTTGTATCTAAATGTTAACACTTAAAGAAAATGCCATGTCACTAAAGGCGCATTAGTTAGAAGAAACTACCAAAGTGGGTTGTGAATTTGTGAGGAGACCTTAAAGGTAATAATAGATATTAATGCACAACGATGCTACTGTTCGTGATGATGACTATCTTTTCCTGCCCCCATGCATTGAACCGTCAGCGATCAAGTACAACATTAGAGCACACCCCTATAGCTTGAAGAAGGTTTTCATTTGAGCTTTGCACTCTTGTGATATTGTTAGAAATATATGCCTTGTTGATTTTTTTCATTGATTTCAAACATAATGATATTGTATATGGTTTGGATGGTAGAGTGTAAGTATGATGGTGCTGACCTATGTTAGACATGTATATGCTCTGAGACTACATGTTTTATCACCACGTCAACATTATTCTTCTTTGTTTAGAAGTTTATTTTGGTTGGACATTAGTGTAACTGTAGCAGGGTGTTCTAGTTGTAGTTATCAGTGTATAGTTGCTGACAAAGACTATATTCTTATATATGGATGTCTGATAATAGTTGTTCAATGATAGAGTATGTCTATTGAAGATGATAGTCATATTATTTATACCTTAGTGTTATATTCTTGATCTAGAGGTCAATTGTTCACTCTGATGATGTTTGTTTTGTTATTAATTAAAGTATGATGTTTGTGGTTTATGGAAGGTTTTCTCTTTAGGTTATCAAGTTTGACGATGTATAGATATTCTCTATATTTCTTTTGATAATAAAAGAAACCAATAAAAAAGGGGTTGTCCCATTACAAAATCAAGGCCTACCAACAAAATAACATGCCATCAACAACACCTATTCAATACAACATGTGCTAACAAGAAAAAAACTAAACAAACAAAGCACAAAGGATTTTTGCCTATACAAAGTGGGCCAAACTGATCCACCGCAAGAGAAGGAAGGAGAGAGTTCTTTCTATATCGTCAGAAAACCGTGTAGGGGATACTATCCTTAGCCTCCCCAACAAATGAGACTCCACTAGGGAAGTATTTTGCAGAACGAATAGAGAGTTGTAGAGTCTGAGCAACGTCAGCACAAGCATGGTGTGGAACAGTGGTAGAAGTAGAGGGTGTGGATATGTCCCCTAGGCCAAAGGAAAAATCACCAACAAGAATAGGTACAACAACAGAGATTGCAGCAGGGGCATAGGCTTGGAATAGTTGTGGAAGCCTGGACACGATCTACAACAAGGGCTTCGTCAAGATTAACCACTGGGGTTTTAATAACATCAGCAGTCTATGAATCCTCAGAGGAGGACTCAGAAAGAGAGTCAAAAACATGGACTGTATTTTTATCTGGTATTTGTCATGGTTGTGGAGTTCCTTGATGTTTCGATAATTGCACTTTGTGTTCTGGAAGCAGTGTTATTTAGTAATATTGTTCTGGCAATTATGTGTTTTTGTCTAGAAGTATAATTTGATGTCTTCTAACGAGTTAGATAGTGATGTGGATTCTATTATAGTATGTATATTGTGCCATGTGGTTCATAGTCTAACATGTAGTGGTTCGAATATAGCTGGTAGACAATATGGTTCTTTGGGCTAAGTGATGTTGTACATTTGTACCATTTCAGTGATTGTGAATATGGTATTGGAGTATGCAAAATGTGCTTTTAGTTCCTCTTCTTCCTGGAGTGGATCGTGAGTTTAGATTTAGGTCTTGTTTCTATAATTAATGTTTTAGTATTATCCAAATAAATGTTTTTATTGCATAACCTTTGTTTTGGTTGGGTAATCTTGACATGGCCAAATTCATTGTAAAATTATTTATGCCATAGCCGAATTGTAATAAGTTTTTGTAAATGTCAACTTGTTATTACTTATTGGGAAAAATGACCTTGTCATTTTCCTAAATGATCTATATTGTATATAACTAATGGTTGGTGTTAAATAATGGTGAGGAAAAAAAGAAGGCAAATTATGTAAAGAAAAAGATATACTTGAAGAGTTTTAGTAGAACAGATTCTAATTGTTGTGGTAGAAAAGTGAAGGTTGTAATGCATTGTTGCAGTGTTGAAAATGTTGTAATACATTATCAAAAGGATAATGTATTATCTACTTCAGAGAGTTGTATGTATCTTTGACAGTGTGTCTCAGGTACACAAATCTTTATCTATATCTTACTTGTCTAGCAGTGAGCCTCTATATGTAAGTCTAGGGGTGGTGAGATCCTTTATATATCAATTATGTAAAGGTAGTGAGCCTTTTTTAGAGCAATGAGCTCCTATTTTCTTGTAATTAATATACATATATCAACGATAAATTTTTTTAGGTAATTTCTCACCGTGGTTTTACTTAGTTTGGATTTTCCATATATAAAATCTTGGTGTTAATGTGTTGATGTTTTAAGATCTCTATTTATTGATTAAGTTGTGGATTATTTTACTTTGAGGATTAAGTAAATTTTATTTATTCTAATTCACCCCCTCCCTTCTCAGCATTCAATGTATTTAACAATTGGTATCAAAATAGGTCCCTCTTGAGGAAGCTTATAGGATTGAGGTTGATCTGTCATTTTGAACAACATGTTTGAAGAATAGAATGATAAGTTTTAACAAAGTGATTAGAGTGAAGATGTCAATATTTATGTAAGGATTTCTCTGGCCGATCTAAATAGAACCAAATCAAACTTTATGAAAGCTAAAAGTAAGATTATGTTTGAAAGAACTCTTCCGGAAGATGCAAGGAAGGTAATCGAAGATCTTGATGAAAAGTTGAGATACAAAACTGATGAAAGATTCTGATTAAAAATAGAGTTAAAAGAAGCTAAGAATCAAATTGAAAATGGTCTAAAAATAGAAGATGAATTATTATTTCTCGATATAGAGAATGATGAAAAAAGTAGAGAATGTGCAAGCCTACAAACGTAGGTTGTGAAACTCAAATTGGAAATTAGGCAGTTAAAAGAAGAAAATAATCAAATGAGGTCAACATCTTTTAATAAAATTGACGGAAGAAATAATGGCTTAGAAAAATCAGAGAAGAGAAAAAATATTTTATTAGATCAAAATTAAGATATAGAGGTTTAAGTAGATCTGATGCAGGAAAAAGATAAAGAAGAATAACAAATATGAGACCTCTTATCTACTCCAATAATTATCTTTTAATGGATTTTTTTCCTTGAAATCAAGTAGGCCACAAATCTATCGAACATAGAAATCAGGGAAAGAATCATGCTTTCCATGGAAAATATTTTAATTGAAATAAGGTTGGTCATAAAGCTTTTCAATGCAAAAGTAGAATGAAAATGAATTGGATTATTAAGAACTTCCGTGGATATTGCTATGGATGCAATAGATATGGACCCATAATAATTGAATGCAAGATAAGTAATAGTATTAGGAATTTTGAACCTTTTAGAATGAAAAAGAATGATCTGGTTTTCTATAATTGTAACATGTGAGGACACATTGCAAGGTTTTATAAAAATCTCAAATCAAATAAGTGATCTTCTGATGGTTGCAAAAGATTCAAAAGACAAAGGAAAGACACATATGATTAATGTGGCCTCTAAAGGTGGTCTCACACCTATTCTAGATGTTTCTTCTTCTTTTCATAAATGAATTAGACTACAAGGTTCGAGGGGAGTCTTAATGCAAAAGTTGTTTCCCCCTTGAGACTAGATGTTGGTTTTTATATCAACGTGAAGGTGAGTTTTGTAGGAGTTTCCAAAGCTAAAATACTTGTTTCTTGGTCTGGGAGGGTGACTATTTATTTTAGTAAATAATGCATCATATTTTTGGTGTTGTTAGAAATTATATATATATGGATGATTATGATCATTTGCACATTGGCAATTTGGAAATTTCAAGAGCAAAAATCTAGTATGATGGAATGCAAAGGATATCACAATATGGAAATCAGAGAATTGGTGAGTGGGAGCAATGTTGCCAGCCCTGTCCACAATAAGAATTTACTTGTTTCGACTGGTAAGGATTCTACTGGCACATATTGTAATGTTGATGAAAGGGTTTCTTACAAGGACAATTTTTATGGTTATATTAATTATAATTTGAATGAATATGATTATGCAAAATTTGTATCTGGTTGGATAAGTTGTATCTAACCACAAATGATTCCCTAAGTGTTATAATGGTATTTGCACTATTGGTGATGTGTCGATACTAAAATCAGCTAAAAATGCAGAAGTAAATTAACTAATTGGTATTGTATCACATGGTAGGGCATGAAGAATCCATACTATAAATAAAAGATTTTAGAATCAGATATGCTACAATCAGAATTTCTTAAAAAGTATACTAGAGAAACAGGTAAGGCTTGTGTATGGCTACTAGAGTTTATGTGGCTTAAAGGATGCTAAAGGAAAATGTTGATTATGATCTTTGTCAAACTCTTAAGAGACAACTATCTGACAATATCAAGATGAAAAAGGATGACCTATATCCCTTCTGGTATAGTTCCTTAATTATATTTCTAGTTTTCTACCTTCTGAAATCTTTGCCAAAAATTATGAATGTTGATTGGAGAAGTGATGTATTGACTAGGGCATAAATTACGATGCTTTTAGATAACCTAGATAATAGTATTGTTGATTGTAGGAGGTTATTTGTTGATTTAAAAGAAATCCTATGTTTAAGGAATCATATTCCTCATAAAGTAATTGATTAGTATAAATTTGATGGTGTCTTCTATGTTCACAAAGATTTCTCTAACATAGAAGTAATTGTGCTTAGAGTTGTTTGGGTGAATAAGTTATCCTATCAAGTCACATAGGATGATTACATAAGCATTATTGATAGACTGATCAAGTACATGAGAGACACTACAAGGATTGAGGTTGTAGAAGAACAATCTCCCACTTCTAGTAAAGGAAAAAGTAAAGCTAAAAGAATGAGAAAGGTTCCAACAAATGCTTCATCCTCTGGTATATAGATGAAGAAAGTTAGAAGGATGTGTCCAGAAAGAAGTGTTGTTCTAGTAATTATTCAGAGTGACAACGAACAAGAACATCAAAGCATTATTTGAAAAAAAAAAATCGCGGATATTTATGTACTACTTCTACTGGTAAGGATAACTTTGTCTCTTCCATCTCATCAAAAGAAGATGATCTAACTATGGAGATAATTCTATCTATACTAAGTCAATCTGAAGGATTGAAAACTTTCAGTGGTATGTTTCATGAAGTTTCATCTTATTAAAAGGTTACTATTAAAGATGTTCTTGAAAAATGTTTAAAGAAAAAAAAAATTATATTAAATGATCTTACTGATGTGTAACTGGAAGATCTTATTGAAGCCTTAAGAGAAAGAATGAGGGTTGGTATTTCCATTTTTGAAAAATGAGATATTTCTGAAGAAAATTTGATAGATAGAGTAATTGAAATGTGCAAAAGGGTCTACTTGATTTAATTCAAGAAATGATGCAGTTTAGAAGGGATATCAACCTGGAAGATGTTTTATATAGATTTAGTGTGGAATACTCGATGGCCATAGAGTCTGTTAAAATTGAGATAGACTCTTTTGAGTCTGAATTTACTGATTGCTCAAAGAAATTCAATATCTATAGAGATGTATTTGGAGATAATAGAAACAAGGCCAAGAAGTTACAACAATAATTGGATGTCAGGAAAATAAAAAGAGATGAGTATTAGAAACTTCTTTGAATGCAAAGTAGTTGGTCAAACAAAACTTGATTCTATGCTGAAAATACATGATAATGCCAAACTTTCTGAGAATAGTATACAAAAGATAACATCCATTGAGGATGTAGTTGACAATTATTTTATGAAATTGAGTGTTGTATTAATTTTTTAGACTTTTCCAAAGATACTTGGAAGAAAACTATTGAGAACCCAAAGAAGAGGTTCAAAAATATCTAGCCTAAAATTACTTCTATTTTTTACAAAGATGAAGAGAAATGATATGATAAGTTTGTAGATGTTTTTTGGTAAATATGTTTCTATTTGTTTACCTTTGTCCTTGATGGAAAAGGGGAAGAAACAATATGAAAAATGTGTTGTGGTAGAATGAAAGGTTTTTTATTTATTTATGTATTTTCATTAGAGAGAGTTGTGTGTAGACAATATCTTTATGGAGAAACATTTTTTGGGGCTATTGTCCACCAATGACAAAGGGAGATATTGTTAGAAATAAATTCCTTGTTGATTTTATTGTTAATGTCAAATGTTAAGATATCGTAACTGGTCTAGATAGTAGAGTCTAAGTATGATGGTGTTGGTCTATGTAAGAAAAGTATGTGTTATGAGTCTATAGTTTATCATCACGTTGGCATTATTCTTCTATGTCTGAAAGTGTATTTGGTCTGGACATTGGTGGAACGGTAATAGGGTATTCTAGTTGTAGTTATAAATGTATAGTTGCAAACAAAGATTATATTCTTATATTCAGATGTATAATGATAGTTGTTGAGTGACAAAGACTTTATGTTTAAGATGGTAGTTTTATTATCTATACCCTAGTGTTATATTCTTGATATGGATGTCAATTCTTCATTCCAATGTTTGTTCGGTTACTGTGACAATATTGCGTTTGTGGTTTATGGAAGGTATTTTTTCTTTATTTATTAAGTTTGAAGATGTATAGATATGTTCTATAGTGTTATCATGTACTTTTCATGGTTGTGGAGCTCCTTGATGTTTCAAGAACTACACTTTATGTTCCAGAAGTAGTTTTATGGTCAATCTATATTTGGTCTGGAAGTGTTTATATGTCTTCTAAGGAGCTAGATGGTGACATTGATTCTATTATAGTGTGTGTATTGTGGCATGTGGGTCATACCATAACGTGAGCTGGTTCAGATACAACTAGCAAATGATATGGTTCTTTTGGTTGAGTGATGCTACATATTTCTATCAACAAATTTATTTGTTTTAGTGATTGCAAATCTACTATTGGATTATATGAAAAAAAATTGGGTCCCTCTTGGTCCTAGAGTAGATTTTGATTTTACAATTAGGTTTTTTTTCTATACTTAATATTTGTATGTTATATTCATAAATGCATTTAATGTATAACCTTTGTTTTGGTCTGAGTAATCTTGGCATGCCGGACTTCATTGTAACATTATTTATGTCATGGTCTAATTGTATTATGTATTTGTAAAGGCTGACTTATAATTAGTATTTGGGTATGTTGACCTTGTTATTTTACCAAATGATCTAGATTGTATATAAGTAATATTTAAGGTTAAATAATTGTGAGTGAAAATAGAATGTAAATTATATAAAGAAAAGATCTACTACTAGAGTTTTAATAGAACAAATTTTTATTTCTATGGCAGAAAAGTGAAGATTGTAATCTAGTGTTGCAATGTTGACAAGATTGTGCAAAACAATAGCATTATGAGGAGGATTTCTTATTATCTACATTAGAGAATTGTATGTATGTTTGATAGTGTGTCTCATGTACATAAATATTTATATATATCTTTGTACTGTGGCAGTGAGCCTCTATATGTAAGTTTGGGGCAATGAACTCCTTTCTATATTAATTTTCTAAAGAGAGTGAGCCTTTTCCACAACAATGAGCTCCTACCTTCGTGTAGTTAATATACATATATCAGTGATCTAACATTGTGGGAAAGTGCTCACTGTGGTTTTTCTCCGTTTGAGTTTTCCACATATAAAATCTTGGTGTTCATATTTTGGTATTTAAAGATCTCTATTTACTGATTAAGTTGTGGAGTATTTTGCTTTAAGGATTAGTTAAATTTTACTTATGTTGATTCATTCCTGCTCTCATCATTCAGTTTATTTAACAATATGATCTTACTTGTCACAGATATGAAAGAAGGAACAAAAGCACAAGAAGAAGCAATGCTTTTTAAATAAGGTTGTCCTTGAGCAAGTAATAGCCATATATCATAGTTGGGGCCATATATCCGAGTATATGCCATGTGTCAGATGTGAAGCTGGTAAGAAGGTTGGTTATTGCAAAAAGTGCTTGAGAACATCGACGCGATGGTTGATAAAAATCGTCCAAGGTGGTTGCAACCTTGCGATAAACCCCTAATGGTCAAAGAGAATGCTCGCCACATCTTCACATTTTATGGCTAACCGTTTGTTGTTGGCTTGTTCTCTTGCATTTGAAGACCACATGTCTGTGAGCCCGAGGATAAAGTTAACAGATGTCATTCAAAGAACATGAGTGAAAGGAGTTGATGACGTATGTAGGAGGCATTTGCAGTCATGTAGAGTTTTTACATGTTTCTAGCTAAAGGAAGGGAGTGATAGATGCCGCCTTGATGCAAGGTCACTAAGATAAAGATCAATCATGTTCAAGCCCTGCAACCTTGGGAGATCTTTACATGTGTATGAGAGAATGATTCTTGCAACGTCGTGAGATGTAGAAGCTAGTAAATTTTAAGGCCATGATGTTGTGTAAAACTCTAAGGGTCATAATAAATGTTAGATGCAAAATTGCAACGTTCAAGGCTAACATTTTTTTTTGTTGCCTACGATTATCATTTTATTGACACGTGTCCCATGCGATTAATATAAGGTGAAAGTATTTGTTTGACCGCACGGTGAATACCAAGGATGTCTAGTTTAGAGGGGTTAAACAAATGGTTTATCACCATGTGGTTCCATGCAAGATGAAGAAAGGTGATAAAATGTGGCCAAAATCTTTTGCCTCTTACATGTGATTCGACATTGAAGGAGATAGACAATCAGGATTTAAACTTTAAGATTTGAACGGCTAGACGATATTAACTGTTCAATTCATGCAAATTAAATTTTGAAAATATGTCACAATTTATTGCAAATTGGTAGATACAAATAAGAAGATTTTTCCTTTATTTGGCACATTTTCTATCATCAAAGATTAGTAGAGAGCCTGGTAGCGACAATGTTGTTTTAAGAAATTGTAAAGTGATCAAAGACAACATTTAGAAAGAAGTAAGTTAAGGTGAAATTGAAAGTGTGAGTGCTTTTTTATATTAAGTTAGAATTTAAATATTTTTTCATAGTTTGTTTCTGTACATTAGGGTTTTGTGAAAATGAGTAGGGATAAGCCACCTGCTTCTAGGTCTAGTAAAAAACAAAAAGAGAGAGCTTCAAATCAAGACTTCCTAGAATTTCTCCAAGGGTCTTCTACAACTTAATCCTTGGATGAGTTTTATTCGAATGACAATTATCATGCTTGTAGATGATTGATAACACCTTATTTTGGTTGTTTCCTTTTTACCTTCCTTTTTTCAAAATATGTTTAAGACTCCTCTAGTTTGCAACCCATGTTAACTTAATATAGAAAAATTTATTCTCACAAATGTGTGCATGGATGTATATTTTATTAGGGAATTGGAAAAAAACATATTGTCTAGCCTCTAGAACTAATAGAAGGGGAGATGGTAATGTCTTGGTGAAAATTAACAGAAAAAGTATTTTTGAAGCATCCATGATGTCAAGGTTCACATGTATTGATATAGAGTTGAGGAAAGAAGAATAAATATACCAAGAACATCATAAAACAATGAGAAGGATAGAGGTACCAAGGTACAGGCCTAAGAGTAATTAGAGAAAATATATCCCACTTACAAGGTTAAAAGAAGAGCATTTTGAGGATGATACTTTTAAAAATTATTTCAGATATACTTATCATGCTTTGTGTAATATTTTGGGTTGTGATGTTGTGAATGGGATGCCGATTGGGATTATATGCCTGGCTATGGCCATTCAAAATCTTGATGTTAATATAGACAATGACTATATGTGGCACTTAGTCAAGGTTGTATATGAGGGTCTGACAAAAATATAGAAAATCGTAGGTGTCATTGAGTTCAGGCATTATTCCATCTTGTAACATTTAATTTTGTATTTCAACTAAGATAATATTACATAGAGATTGACGTTATTTAAGACTTATGATCAAGGGAACATGGCTCCAATTAAAAGTTGGACAAGGGTATGGGACATGAACCATCCTAATCTTAGTTTTGTTCTTTTTAAAACTATCTTTGTGTTCCCTATTCATGAGATTCTTGGGACTACCAATCTCCAAAGTTTGCTAGTGCGAATTGGAAATCTATTAAGGCCAATGGTAGGATTCCTAAACCAATAGTTTGAGCACAATTGGGGATATTGGTTCTTTCATGATCCAGTCACAATCGTCAAGATGCATGGGTGTCCTTAACACCCTCATTTGTTACCTTTATTTGTTCCTCCTAGAATTGTTTCCCTTGAATTCTTTTGGCAGATGATTTTGATTAAGGAGTATCGAGAAGAAAGAAAGGAGGACACTTTCTTTCCTAGGCTGATATACATTGGTGATTTTTCTTTTGGAAGGAAATCTCTTCAAGCATGAAACAATTTCCTTAAACAATTTATAAGCTAGAGACTAACCCTCAAAGGTTTTATGATCCATAGGGATTTATGGGTTACGTATGCAGAAGACTCCTAAATAGAACAGTGATATATCCCCATTAGGTATTGTATGATGAAGACATTACCAGAAATTGGTGTCCCATGAAGTCAAATGTAAATGTCATTAGATAAAAATGGAAGAATCTATTGAAAGCATAAAAATGAAAAGGGATGAGGACGTGGATCAAATCAGAATAAGAGTACATGAACAAGTGAATGCAGATCCTGAGGAAACAATGCAATTTTATAAGTAGGCCCCATTGAACAATGGTGCAGGAGCACCTAGGTGGGGCTAATTGTGCAATGTAACTTAGGGCTTCTTTTGATGTTTTGGCTTGTAGTGGTTCTAGCCAGACCACTAGGTTAATAAAGGGACATGTAGGTCCTAGTGTGTAGTGTGTTAAGTGAGAGGATACCTAATTGGGTCCTTAGAGACCTTTGAGTCCAATCTAGGTTAATTAGGGTGTTTTGTGATTTTATTGCCAAATTTGGCCAAGAAAGGGACTAAAGGTCCTATTTCATGTTTTTACACCTTAATTGATGATTTGGGAAAGGTTGGACAACTTTTGACCAAGTTTTGATAGCATATCCCAAAAGTTACAAAAGTTGTTAATGTTGTCATTGGCAACATTGACAACATTTGTTGCAAGAATGCAACATCGATGGAATTAGTTCCTTAACTATCTGAAACTGGTGTTTTAGTGCCTTGGTCAACTACATAAGGCTATCATCGATCATTTTCAAGGGTTGGCAAGTTTGTGTCAGAGTATGTACGGACTGTAAAATTGAAGAACAGTTACAATTTGAGTAATTTGTGAACATTTTGCATTGTAATGGATTGAATCAACTTTTGTAATCCTTGTTTCTAGTAATGTATATTGTTCTTAGAATTTGTGTGGTGGTATTTTTCTAGTTTGTATAGTTCTAGTGGCTTTTGTACAATCTTTTAGTTTATGTCTAGTCGCTGGCCTGAATAAGGCAGTGTGAACAAATGGGGTCATAGATCCATTTTCCACCGTGGAACTTGCACGGGCCATTGGGATATGGAAGGTGACTCCATGTACATTGTGTATAGTGAAGGAGGGTCCAATAAAGCATGGAAGCTATTTATAAGGTGATGCCCTAGGTGAGCCTGAGATGCATGGCTAGGGATCACCAGTAGTTGCAGAGCTAGTTTGGTGGATTGAAAGCATTCATTTCTTCAATAAAATATTGGAGGGGAGTAGGGTTATGTGTTGTGGAGTCCCAACATGCATGGGAAGGTTTGGTGAATCAATCTTAGTGGCAAGAACCAAAGTTCCTGTCAGACTGGCTTTGAAAGCCATGAAACCTTGAATTTTAGCCTCAATTATAGGTAGAGCTGTACGGACAGCTTGGAATTGCTAGACCTAGAAGATCTGGATAAAGGGTATCTGGATCCTATGCCTATTTTCATACTTGTTAAGACTTTTTGTGAGTTATTGTAGAAAAAGAGCCTAAATAGGCCTAATTGCTTATAGCCCTATTTGGGAAGCAATTGTTGGATTTCTTGGAACTCGATTAGGGTTCTAATAAAAAATGTGGTTGCAGGTAGTGGAAAGGATCCTAGTAACATCTTGAAATCCCTATTTCTCCTTGTGGAGTAGTTATTGATCAGTTTGGGTCAGTTTGAGCATATTTGGAAAGATGGAGCAAGAAAGGCTAGCAAGAGCTTTGGGAGAAGCTTGGTGAATTTTTGTTCTACATTGTTGGTGTTCACTATTTGAAAGGACTAGGATCTTGTGAGGAGAATCCTAAGGGGTATAGGGTTAATTGAAGAACCCTACTAGGTCAGTGAGTGACCTAGGAATCCTAGAGGAAGCTAGGGAAAAGCAACACTAGTGTTACAACAGAGTGGTATTAGAGCAAGTTGAGAAACTTGGGAAGTTGTTGTATGCCCGCAGCTACTGGTGAATCAGTAAGAGATTCAAAGATGGTGACAAATGTAGAGTTAGCTAAGGAAGTTGATGAGAAAAAGGAGAGGAACTGGCTCCTTGAAGAAGCCTTAGAAGGCATGAGGTTAAGGCTAGAGGACATTGCAAATGAAGCGGCTAGAAGTAGAGAGGGAGTGGAAAGCAGTGATAGGGGAAAGAAGCTTTTTGAGGAAGACATCATTCTAGAACCAGACCCTATCTTGAATGAAGAGCCATTCTTGAAGGCCGTCAAAGAATTAGGTTGGAAAGCATTTGAAGGAATCCCTTTGTTTAGTGGAAAGAAGGATATTGAAGAAGTCATGGGTCGGATAGAGGGAATGGAGAACCATTTAGAATGTGAGGGTGTGACTGAAGCCCAAAAGCTTAAGGTGGCCAAGTCCGGACTTAGAGGGTCAGCTTTCACTTGGTGGAAATACCTTCAGGATTTGAGGGTAAGAATGGGGAAGCAACCAATAGCAAATTGGATTGCAATGGTGACGAAGCTGAAGGAGAATTATCTCTTGGAGGATTATGAAATCCAACTTCATAGAAAGAGGAAAAAATTGAAACATAAAAACCAAGATGTGGCCTCATACACCGAGGAATTCCAAAGATTGTGTCTAAGGTCTAAATTGCAAGAAGAGGAGTCAATCAAAGTGGTTAGATACGTGGGTGGACTGAAGTGGAACATCCAAGAGGAGATTAGCCCATGGACACCAACTAGAATACATAAGTGTCATCGGTTAGCCATAAGAGTGGAGGAGAAGAATAAGAAGAAGGGTGACTCTAGCTTCAAGAATAATAGAGGTAGAGGAAGAGACCAAAGGGGTCAAAGAGGAGGCTACCAAGGGAGATGTAGTGAGAAAAGATCACAAGGTGAGAACAAGTTGACAGAGTAGAAGACTGAAAGAAGTTCAACAAGACACTATAACAGAGGTAGGGGTAATCATGGTGGTCCTAGCAGAGGAAGAGGAGGTAGGAATAGTTCTTACTTTGCAACCATGAAGTGTTATTATTGTGCGCAATTAGGTCATCTAGCCTATAGATGTCCTAACAAACCTTCTGCAGCAAACAGTGACAAAAGGGTAGCATATGCTCATGTGAGGACACTTCAAGTGTCAAAGCACCTGAGATTGACCATCTAAATGCAAAATTCTTGGTAAGGTTTGTAAGGTGATTGTGGACTCTGGATCCACAGACAATATCATCTCAGAGGCGACAGTAGTGAAACTCAAGCTAGCTAAGATACCCCATGTAAATCCCTATAAAGTGACATGGCTCAACAAAGGCCAAAGTGTATTGGTCAATGAGAAAACATGGGTTGCATTTTCAATAGCATGATACAAGGATAAGCTACTTTGTGACATCCTACCAATGAATGCTTGTCATTTTCTATTAGGAAGGACTTGGCAATTTGACAATGGGGCAGTATATGATGGGAAGGAGACTTTGATCACCTTCAAGAAAAGAGGAAAAACTTTCAAGATTCAGCCTTTGCTAGAAGATGAAGAACCACAGTCAAAGGCTCCTAATGTCATGTTGTGTAGTGGAAAGGAGTTTGTGAAAGATATCAAGGATGATGAGATTCAAGGGTATGCCATTGTGCTAAGACCCAAGGATGAAGGAAAACTAGTGAAGGAGCCATTACCACCAGAGGTACAAGAATTTCTTGTGAAGTACAAGGACATAGTGAGTGATGGCACTCCTGCAACCCTACCACCTAAGAGGGTAATAAGTCACCAAATAGACTTTGTGCCAGGGGCATCTCTGCCCAATAAATCAGCATACAAGCTTAATCCTAATCAGAACTTGGAGGTAGCTAGACAAGTGCAGGACCTCTTGGACCAAGGCTTGATGATGAAGAGTATTAGCCCTTGTGCAATCCCGGTTGTATTGGCATCAAAGAAGGGAGGAAAATGGAGACTTTGCACAGAATCAAGGGCCATAAACAAGATCACAATAAGGTATAGGTTCCCTATACCTAGGATAGAGGATCTCATGGATTGCCTTGGAGGGGCAATGTACTTTACCAAGTTGGAATTGAAGATTGGGTATCACCAAATTAGGGTGAAAGAAGGGGATGAATGGAAAATGAGATTTAAGACCACATATGGGTTATATGAATGGCTTGTTATGCCATTTGGCCTCTCTAATACTCCGAGCACATTCATGAGGCTCTTGAATGAGATGCTCAAGGACACATGGACTTTTTTGGTGGTATATCTTGATGATATACTGATATTTAGCAAGACAATAGAGGAGCATATTAGACATGTAGAAGCAGTATTAAAGAGATTGCATGAAGAGAAATTGGCTATCAACCTTGAAAAGTGTGAGTTCTTCAAACAAGAACTAGTGTATTTGAGCTTTGTAGTGTCCAAAGGGTCTTTGAAGATGGACCAAGACAAGGTTGCTGCTATCCTAAATTGGCCTCCACCTACCACAACCACTGAGGTAAGAAGTTTCCATGGCTTATCATAGTTTTATAGAAAGTTTATCAGAAACTTTAGTGGAATCTGTGCTCCTTTATTAGATACTATCAAAGGGGGGGTCAAAGCTAAGTCTAGATGGACTGTAGAAGTGGAGAAAGCCTTTGAGTTTTTGAAGAAACAAGTAGCTACTCAACCTATCCTCCAATTACCAAGCTTTGAGAAATTTTTCACTATTGAGTGTGATGCTAGTGGGATAGAAGTAGGGGGTGTATTGAGTCAAGAAGGTAGGCCAATTGCCTTCTTTAGTGAGAAACTGAATGAGGCTAAGAAGAAATACTCTTCTTATGACCTAGAACTATATGCTTTAGTTCAGTCCCTTAGAAAATGGAGGCATTATCTATTGCCTAAAGATTTTGTGGTATTTACTGACAATCAAGCTCTTAGCTACATAAATACTCAGGAGAAACTAGGCAATAGGCTTTTGAAATGGATGGAGTATTCAAAAGCATTTACCTTTACTATAAAGCACAAGAAGGGACAACTCAATAAGGTTGCATATGCCTTAAGTTGGAAGTTACTTACAGTCCAAGAAGTCCAATTGAATAGCATTGGCATTGATAGTTTCAGAGATATTTACAAGGAACATGAGGACTTTGGGGAAGCTTACAAGGTGTGTGTTGACTTTTAAAAATGGATTTTTATTCAGGGGTAACCAGTTATGTGTGCCAAGAGGCTCTATGAGGATGAATCTCATACAGGAGAAACATAATGAATCTTTAAGTGGTCACTTTGGTAAGAACAAAGACCTTAGAGCTTGTGCAAAGGTTCTACCATTGGCCAAAGTTGGTGAAAGATGTCACCAAATATGTGAATCAGTGTGTTGTTTGCATGAAGGAAAAAGGAGGAATGAGTAATGCAGGGTTGTATCAGCCTTTACCAATCCCTAACCGGCCATGGGAGTGTGTGAGTATGGATTTTATTATAGGTCTACCCAAAACCAAGCAGGGGTATGATTGCATTTATGTAGACATTGTTGATAGATTTATTAAAATGGGACATTTCATTCCATATAAGACTACTAATGATGCTAGCCACATATCCTATTTGTTCTTTAAGGATATTGTGAGGATCCATGGTCTTCCTTTGAGCATAGTATCAGATAGCGATGTAAAATTTATGAGCAATTTTTGGAGGATATTATGGACTAGATTGGGTATCAATCTATATTTTGGTTTAGCCTACCACCCTCAGACTGATGGCCAGACTGAGGAGGTAAATAGGGTGTTGGGTAACCTATTGAGGTTCCTAACTAAGGAGTATGGGTAGACTTGGGATGTAGTCATTCCCCAATAAGAATATGCTTACATTGATAGTAGGAATAGGGTGACAGGAAAGAGCCCATTTGAGGTTGTTTATGGAATGCACCCTAGAGGTTTTTGTGAGCTTAGGGATCTTGGAGGTATAGAGTACAAGAGTGGACATGTTGAGGACTTCACCCATACTATGAAGGAGATACAAGAGGAAGTCAAGAAGCAAATTCAAGACAGTCAACAAAAGTTGAAGACCAAAGTTGATGAGAAGAGGAAAGATGTTCAGTTTGAGGTGGGTGACTATGTGATGGTTCATTATAACAAGTCAAGGCTACAGAAAGGTGTCCCTACCAAGCTTCAAATGAAAAGGGTGGGACCTTGAAAAATATTAGCCAAATATGGGGCTAATGCCTATAAGATAGACTTACCATCAGACTTGAGCATATCTCTGGTGTTCAATGTGGAGGACTTAATCCAGTTCAGAGGGAAGATAGATGAGATCAGTTAGGGCAGTCATGGAATCAGTGGTGATGTTGAGGCTATTGAATTGCCTCCCAAGCCACAGATGGTAGCTGACAAAGTTCTGGACTCCCGGGTAAAGACAACTACAAGGCATAAAGTCTACATGGAACACCTAATTCAGTGGAAGGATAGACCAGAGTCAGAAGCCTCATGGATTGCAGAGGCAGATTTCAAGAAGGTGGGCATTTTAGAACATCTACTATCCACGGGAGTGACATAGCTTTCCCTTTTGGAGGAGTATGGTGCAGGAGCACCTAAGTGGGACTAATTGTGCAATGTAACGTATGGCTTCTTTTGATGTTTTGGATTGTATTTTTTCTAGCCAAACCACTAGGTTAATAAAGGGACATGTAGGTCCTAGTGTGTAGTGAGTAGTGTGTTAAGTGAGAGGATACCTAATTGGGTCCTTAGAGACCTTTGAGTCCAATCTAGGTTAATTAGGGTGTTTTGTGATTTTATTGCCAAATTTGGCCAAGAAAGGGACTAAAGGTCCTATTTCATGTTTTTACACCTTAAGTAGTGATTTGGGAAAGGTTGGACAACTTTTGACCAAGTTTGGATAGCATATCCAAAAAGTTGCAAAAGTTGTCAATGTTGTCATTGACAACATTTGTTGCAAGAATGCAACTTTGATGGATTTAGTTCCTTGACTGTATGAAACCGGTGTTTTAGTGCCTTGGTCAACTACATCAGGTTATCCTTGATCATTTGCAAGGGTTGGCAAGTTTGTGTCACAGTGTGTACAGTCTGTAGAATTGAAGAACAGTTACAGTTTGAGTAATTTGTGAATAATTTGCATTGTAATGAATTGAATCAACTTCTGTAATCTTTGTTTCTGGTAATGTAGACTTTTATTAGACTTCGTGTGGTGGTAGTTTTCTAGTTTTTATAGTTCTAGTTGCTTTTGTAAAATCATTTAGTTTATGTCCAATCGCTGGCCTGAATAAGGCGATGTGAACAAATGGGGTCATAGATCCATCTTCCACCGTGGAACTTGCACGGGCCATTGGGATATGGAAGGTGACTCCATGTACATTATTTACAGTGAAGGAGGGGCTTAAGAAAGCATGGTAGCTATTTATAAGGTGATGCCCTAGGCGAGCTTGAGATACATGGCTTGGGATCACCAACAGTTGCAGAGCTAGTTTGGTGGATTGAAAGAATTCATTACTTCAATCAAAGCTTGGAGGGGAGTAGGGTTATGTGTTGTGGAGTCCCAACTTGCATGGGAAGGTTTGGTGAATCAATCTTTGTGGCAATATCCAAAGTTCCTGTCAGACTGGCTTTAAAAGCCATGAAACCCTGAATTTTAGCCTCAATTATAGGCAAAGTTGTACGGATAGCTTGGAAACCCTAGACCTAGAAAATCTCTAGTGTCTTGATAAAGGGTATCTGGATCATATTCTTGTTTTCATACTTGTTAAGACTTTGTGTGAGTTATTGCAGAAAAAGAGCCTAAATAGGCCTAAATGCTTGTAGCCCTATTTGGGAAGCAATTGTTGGATTTCTTGGAACTCCATTAGGGTTACAATGCAAAATGTGGTTACAGGTAGTGGAAAGGTTCCTAGTAACATCTTGAAAGCCCTATTTCTCTCTGTGGAGTGGTTACTGATCAGTTTGGGTCAGTTTGAGAATATTTGGGAAGATGCAGCAAGAAAGGCTAGCAAGAGCCTTGGGAGAAGCTTGGTGAGTTTTTGTTCTACATTGTTGGTGTTCACTAGTTGAAAGGAGTAGGATCTTGTGAGGAGAATCCTAAGGGGTATAGGGTTAATTGAATAATTCTACTAGGTCAGTGAGTGACCTAGGAGTCCTAGAGGAAGCTAGGGAAAAGAAAGACTAGTGTTACAACAAACAACTTTAATAATGAAAGGCTAATTTCAGCAAGACAATTCTTGGAGGATGAAAAAATTGTTGATTCAAAATAATTCAAAAGTTTTTAATTTAAATTAAAGAGTAGAGAGATTAGATGAAGATTGGAGCAAGAAGGAAAGGATTTATACCTTGGTCAGTAAAACCAAGTTGCACTTTTCACATTGCAAATATTTAATTCAGACAAGGTAAAATTATCTATTGAGGAAGTGAGAAAATCAGTATTGAATAGTAGAATGTTGTTTACTCCCTGATTTGGATTTATAATCTTATTTTATTTTGGATCAACTCATAAACTAGAATGACCAAGCTTTTACTTTAGATCATGAGGCCACACAATTCATATTAGGATCAAGATTTGATCCAAATTCATAGACCCTTTCTATTTGGGCTTTAGCCCCTCCTACGCAAAACCTACAAGTGATTGAGATTGGGGAAGAAAGAAGAGGAAGCGTAATAATAAAAACAAGTAATAATAGTTTAGCATTGTAAGTTGAAGAGTTGGTTTCTCGTGTTTCCATGTTAAATAAGGCCGCAACATTTGAAATGGAGAAGAATTATAGAGAATTGTCTTAGGATCATGCTATATTAGGGAGGAGATGTGATGAATTGTACATTGATAATGCACTCTTGAAAGAAAATTTAGCAATCTATACTAAACAGTTACCACCTCCTACACAAACTGAACAAATAATTACAGATACTCAAATGTAAACTACCATTATTCTTGAAGGTGTTGAAAAGAAATTGAATGAATGTGCGGGAAAACTAGAGGACATGGAAATTAATAGAGATGAAGCAAGAGCCTTAGTTCTGATAAAGAGTTTGGATACATTGATGAAGCTACTTGATCGCAGGGTTGGGAAGCTAAGATTGAAATTCTGATAAAGAGTTTGGATACTTTGATGAAGCTACTTGATCGCAGGGTTGGGAAGCTAAGATTGAAATTGGATGTTGTGCATCAAATTTATAGTTCCCTATTAGAGACAGAGCAATTGTGTACAAAATTTATTAATTTCTTAAAACCATTGTACAAAAAATGGCTTCTGAGAATAGATTTAATGGAGAAATTAGAGTTTCTCTCACAGATTTTCTTTCCACAGCTATGGAAACAAAGGAAAAGGTTTAAAATGTGGCTTCACTATTACTTTCTTTGAAGGGAAAAGTCATCTAATTAAGAGAAAGATTCGAACATTTCTTACTGTGGAGCATCTGCTAATACCAGATATTGTGGAAAAAGGTAAAAATTTGAAAAGAATTGAGAAATGGATATTTGATTTTGAATTAATTGCCCCATTTGTTTAAAATCTTATTGCGGAAGATTGAGACATTGAGGTTGAACAATTGAATAACATAATGGATAAAATGTTGAGCTTTGAAGTTGGATACTCAAAGCTTGGTGCCAATACTAGAACTATTACGGATGCCAGGTGGAGGGAAGTAGTTACACAGGTTGAAAATTGGAGGCTTTCTAATGGCCAGATGAAATAGATGCAATGGATTGGCAAGAGTATACGAAGAAGAAAAGAAAGTATCTAAGAAAGTGACCTTATAATTTTGACAGTTTTGGCTTTTTGTGATGTTAGTTATTTCTGTGATGACAAGGCCACAAATAGACTTCAATATGCTTGATCAGTTGTCTGCATGGACGCCTTGCCCGACTAAGCTAATGCCACTCATGTACCATAAATCTATGAATGAAGCTGATAATCAGTCTAAAAGTGACAGGCTAAAATTAGTGCTCATGGTCTTCTCCAAATTCCTTTCTTAGAAGATTCTTGATGCATTTTGTAAGAAATGCATCATTTGGTTACCAAATTGTTCTTTCACTGTTGTAGAATCAGATATTCAACTTCTCTCAGAGCATTCAAGATTAGTAGATTTCGCAGGCCCATATGCCTTAGTGGAGATTAGTTAGGATAGGGATATAATATTTTGTTGTTATGATCTAATTCTATAAACGATATGTAGCGTGTTGGTATTCCTTGTTCTATAAAATCAATACCAGGATCATGTAGTACTTCTCTGAATAATGTTATCATTTTGCGAGCATAATAGAATAGTGTAAAATGTAAAATGTCTATGGGGACCATTGTTACGATACTTTACATTGTATTAGTTTTTTGATCTATAAATAGAAAAGTTGAATCGGAGAAATTCTGGATATCATATTATTACATGCATGCTGCAATCAAGTATTTACAGGAATTCAATATAAAAGTATGTTTGCTTTCATCTGTGTATCAGTTTTGGATTTGTTTTAATGATTTTTGTATTTCTTTCAAGGAGAGAATTTAATGCTTCAAACAATTAACCTTAAATATGAGAATAGGGATTGTATTTCATAAGAATGATTTGTGATATTATTAGTTTAATCAAATAAAAACCATTATTTAATATTCTAGTTCAGCTTTGTTTTTCATTTGTGGAGGGTAGGTTATATGATTTATCCTGTTTGACTATAGTGCCCATTGAGATAGGCATTGGTCTTGAGTATGATAGGGATGTCATTGAGAAGCAATTTAAAATCAAAATTAACATTTTTTATTTTTAGGAGGTGTAGATTAGTAAGTGTCTTGAATTGCAAATGGATGATATATAACAGGTAAAATAACTAAATGAGAATTGTATTTCATGGCAAGTGGCATAATTTTGTTGGCAATCTGCCATGATTCTATATGAATATCTGAAAGTGATAAGTCATAATAATGAATTAAGGTACACCCACCTAATCCTGGAATAGATTAAAGAGTAGAAGGCCTATTGACCTTGCTCATTAGCTTCTGGATCTAGTTGTCTTAAGATAGGGGATGAAATCCCTTAATATTTTCTAGTACATTGGTTTCAACCACAATCACTGGGTATTTGAAGAAATAATATTATCTATAAATTATTCTCAAATCTCTCAAAGAAAATAGAAAATAAATGAGCTATACCAAACAACGCAAACTCTAAAACCATGTTAGATTTTACAAGAATCCAAAATTGAGCCATGATTTGGTTGTAGATCACATACAACTCAAAACGAACTCTAAAACCATGTTAGATTTTGCAAGAATCCAAAATTGAGCCATGATTCGGTTGTAGATCACATACAACTCAAAAAAATATATGATAGAAGATTAAAATATTTGAATGACAAGAAATATGAAATGAGAGAGAATATAGACAATGCGAGATAAATTAGTCTTACGTGAAACTAATTGACTAATGAAGGTGAGAGGAGAGGGTTGAGCATATAGCAATATAAGAACATTTATACCCAAAAGGTGCATTGACTATTTTTACCCATTAAAACTAGGAGGTTTTACCTACTTGGTAAATGGAAAAATATGTACTATAACTTCCTTAGACGAAGATAGAGAAGAGCTATGAAATTTGGTACATAAAGCCAAAAGTCAGTGAGAAAGGTAACTACCCCATAACAATTTTAGGTAATGAAAAAATAGTGTTGAGAGGTGGTGCAATGAGACAAAATATGGTGTAGCTCAAATACCCATGTGTAGGAGAGAATGACACATGTAGTTTATGTCCTTTTCCATGTTTCCTCAGATTAACCACTTCTGGTAACATAAGAAAGCTTGACTAAAATGTGTAAGAAAAAAATATACTCCATAACATAAGGTATATGAAAAACATACACTAAGACCCCCTTAAGTGTATCCTAGGTGGGTAAAAAGATAGGCCACACCAAATGAATAGACCATGTAAATATAATCTTGCATCTCATCTTATCAATAAGAGGAATAACCCCCTAAATATAAAGACTAAGAACGAGGGCTAAGATGCCCCTACTAAAGTCAACACCTGCCACACCCCAAGGAAAGATCACTTATGAAAAAATTTCTTTCAGTGAAGGGTTAGGGTAAGATGTATGTAGTCTAATTTGATATAGAAATATAATAAATATCAATGATGTCTTCCCGAATTATCTCTCAAATATAGTGCAAATGTATCTCAATGTGTTTCTTGTCTAGTGATGAGCTATATTTATGAGATCTATATACCACTTTGATTATCACGAAAGATGATTGTGATATGTCTTATTGGAATACCAACATTAGTGAGAATAAATAAAAATAGCGTCAATAGAGGTATTAATTAACCCATGATACGTAACCTCTATTGATGAGAGAGAAATTGCAGACCACTTTCTCAATCAACAAATTGGGCCAAAACCAAGAAAGCATTACTTTGAAGTGAAATTTTAATCCTAAGAATTATATGCCCAATTTGAATTTATATATACCCCATCAACTCGATGTCCAGTCTTGTTGCATGCTGAATTCCATAATTGGGAATACCCTGAATGTAGTGGTGAATATTTTTAGTTGTTTTCCAATGCAACTCATGTGGCTCTTTCCTGAATTAATAGCCCATTCCCATAAAATATTAAATGTTAGATTTTGTATTACTCAAGTAAATGAGACTCATAAGAATCTATCAATATAAAAGAGGAATCAATCAAGGGTGAAGAGAACTTAGCCTAAAGTTTGATCCCTCACAAAAATGGAGTTGGTGTAGACTTATATTCAGCCATGTGAAATCTTGAGAGCATATCAAGCGCATTGTAGAGTTTTCCAAAGAATATAATTGATGATCAATCTGTAATTACAATCCCCAAGAAGTAATATAGAAGTCCCAAGTATAAAATAAATAAGCTAGAAAGTAGAGTAGATTTCACTACATTGTAGTGGATGACAAACTCCCTGTGATCAACAAGTCGTCAACATAGAGACCCAAAACTATGAGAGTGTCATTCTGTTGTGAAATTTATACAGTTAGATAAAAATAGAATCAAGTGAAACTTAAATTAACAGAATGAAGAATTCCATCTTTGAATATCAAGCATAAGGAGCCTATTTGAGACCATTAAGAGAATTTGAAAGTTGACACACAAGTGAAGGATCCTAAGCAAAATCTTTTGGTTGATCCATGTACATTTCTTTCTAAAGGTCGCCATGAAGAAAAACAATCTTTAAATCCTGCTAATAAATTTCCCAACAATGGGTTGCAACTATAGCTAGGACAAGTAAGATGGAATTCATTTTAGAAAAAAGTGTAAATGTCTCATAGAAGTCAATCCTATGAACTTGGGACAATCCTTGTGCAACCAAGTGAGCCTCATTCTTATGAACTGACTCATCTTCTATAAATTTTTTTGATAGATCCACTTGCATTGAACAAGTTTTCTTCCCTTTGGAAGATGGAGAAGCTCCTATGTTCGATTCCTTCCCAAGGAATTGAACTCTTCTTGCATTGCAACTTCCCTCTCAAGAATACCTAATTCTTCTCAAACTGATTGTAGATTAGAAGGTAAAGAATGCCAATATGTGGAGCTTAATGAAATTGTAACCTTTTTATTCTAATACCTTGTGGATCACAAACCCAACTACCTATTGGATCCAATTTCTTTCTATCTCAAAGAACTATTGACATTGAAGAGTCTAGAGGAGAAACATTAACCTATAAATCATGAATAGGAGAGGAATGTGAATCCTCATCACTATTGTTTCCATCTTATGTGTTAGAAGACTCCTCATCATCATTGTTTCAATCTTATGTGTTAGAAGCCTCCTCATCAAAATTAGGAGGATTAATAATGTCATTATCACATAAAGTATCCAATACGATATTGGATAGAGAATTGGCATGACAAGAATTAGAAACAATATCCATAAAATGAACACTCCGCTCAATGAACAACTCATGATTTGTGGGATGGATAAGTCTATAACATTTTACATCATTGGGATAGGCAATAAATATGAAAGACCTAATCTGCTAATCAATAGGCTTGTGTTTCTCAACTGGAATGTGAGCTCAAGGAAGAGAACCAAATACTCTGAAATGCTTAACTTGTTGGTAAAATGGTTAATGCTCCCCTCACGATTCTTGACAAGGGACTAACCGCCTCCTATGGATTCTATAAGTCTAGTGGTGGTATCGGGCATTTACAAGCCGATATTTTGGTACAACGGAAAGCACACTTGTAACAAGTGGTATCAGAGCTTGGTCACGGGTTCGAATCCCCTACGGTAACGCTGAGGCGGAGAATGTTGGAAAAATGGTCAACGCTTACCTCGGGATTTGTGACAAGGGGCTAACTACCTCCTGTGGATTCTATAAGTATAATGGTTGTATCGGGCATTGATAGATCGATCTTTTGGTGCAATGACAACCACACTTGTAACATAACTATCTGACCACTACAAGCTTGAAAAGGAGTTACCCCTTACAAATTTAAGAGGAACTCAATTCTAGATATAACAGAAACAGTTGATGTCTTCTACCTAGTACTAAGTTGCAAAATATTTGTAGTGAATCATATAAATAACCTTCTCATATAGGTCTAAAGAAAAGATATGCTCATTCCAAATCCAAACTACATATCTCTAAAAGTGGATGGTTATCACATTTGTGAGTCATGGTTGTTTTACGTTTCACCATTTTCAAACAGAATCCTATCTATCCTGAATAATGTGTTGACAACAAAACCTAACTACACCTACACTAAACAATATTAATTTAAAATTTATTTTAATTCATTGAATGTTTCTGCACCAGATTCGGCCAAGTATCATAGATCAGTGTCTAATCCTGTGTTGTGGAGTCAAATCTCAGATTATGAATGCAAATTCAAGCAGCAGATCACTTCAAATTAATGTGCCTTTTGACATTAATGCAACGCCTCATGTTGTTGCATAATTATTTTTACAGATCCATATTTTCTCTTCAAACACACAACAACTTGCACATAGCATTTAACCCCTTCCTTGAAAGGAACCCATACACATAATTGCACAAATACAAGAAAATTGTAATAAAAAATCAAAGATATACTTTATATTTTTTATTCATATGAAATTACAAAATACAATGCAACACTTCTATTTATTGCTCATTAATTAAGTGACACTGCTACAAGAACCTGCACATTCATTCCTTGAGAAAATTCTGCAATTCCAGGCTAAACATTTTCTGTTCTCCCTCCCTAAATCAGAATTTCAGATCACTCTACAGTTGAGAAGAAGCAGCCTTGAAGTTGAATTTGCATTTGACATCTGATATTCCCTCCCCCAACTGATTTGCGACAAGAAATCTACCCCTCTATCTCTTCAAACGGACTTCTCTCTTGATCTGCTCTTTGCCTCTTTCCAACTGAAAACATTTTCTTTATTTTTCCCTTCTTGCCTTCTCTTCCAGTGAATAATATTCTCCCGATGAGAAGATCAAGCTGTATTTCAAGAGTGAAATAATTACTCATATGAAATCATTTCAATTTTGAAGGAGAATATTCTGTTTCTACATTCTATACATAATTTTCATTAATGGAAACAATAATACATCATTAATAATGGAAATAATAATATATCATAGTTTTCATGGAACATTTTAAACCTTGTGTAGAAACACTTGCTTTGCTGTTATACTTTTATCCATTTGACATCCTCTGTAAAAACCTTTTCATCTTAAGTGAAAACAATTCATCTGACTGATGCATTTTTAACCCTACTGGTAAAATAGTCCCCACAGATATCACTTGTAAACATTACTTCCTGCACATCTTGCTTCGCGGGAAAAACACAAATTCATTTTGCTCTTATTTGTAATCCATTTTGGTCTTATTTGTAATAGTTTTTCCTTTATTTCAGATTAATATTTCCACATGGGTAGAAATAAAAGTTGTAGTTGCATATATTCTCCATTTCTGATTAGCAATCCCTCCCCTTCCCTTTTTTGATAATCAATCTCCCACATGGGATTCATTTGCAAACTTACCTCATTAACCCTGAGTGAAAGTGAGTAAAAATATATACTTGTTGAAAATTTTCATTTTACATCATATTCATTGCTTTGCCAAATAACATTTAATCATCATGTAGTTTCTGCCAAATATATTCAGTTTGGTGAATAAAAGGCTTTACAGTTGCATTTTCCGTTCTACACATTATTTATTTTTTATGTCTGCAATTAATCACATGGCTAGGAGACCTTTCAGTAGTTAGACAATAAAGATATTCTTCTCCTTCAGTTTTAGGCAGTTATGAGTGTTTCATTATCCTTAGACTCAGAAGACCTAAAATCTTCGGTGTCCTTGGCTTCTCATCAACACGTTTGAATTCTGTGGCATCTGAAGGATTCTGCCTAAAGTTTTTCAGATTTATCATTGACTAAATGTTATTTGAAATAACTTTTCTTTAATTTTATTCTTCAAGTTTTTCTCTCTATCGGCTCATTTACTCTCTATCTGTTCATTTACTGAAAATGTTCCATCTGGTGAAAATAAATTTGTTCTACATCTGCCAATTTATTGAAAATATTCCATCTGATGAAAATAAATTTCACTACTCTCTGATGCATCATCTGCGTTGCAGCCTCCACTGGGATTTTGGAAGTATGTTGGGATTCAACCTCTCCATTTGCAGAGAACTTACTGACTTTCAGAAATATCCGCCTGCAAAAAACAAACAGAGAAGCCATACCCTAATGTTTTAAGCTATGACTTGTTTACGTTGTCGCAAAAATTACTACAAACATTCCTTTCTACAAGGCATGTGGCCTATGGACTCTTAAAACATTGCAAACATTTCAAGGAATTTTTGTGGCTCAAACCTTCCTGTGTTGACGTAGAACCCACTCAATGTTTGATAACATTAGCATCAAAATGCATTCATCGTTGGAAAAAAAAAATTAAAAATTTAATCCATGCGACCCCAATATGAACGCTGGTGATACTGTAATGCCCCTTCACTGAAGAGCCCGTATTTTCGAACTTTGACTTTGATTTTTAACTTACGATGCCTTTCTCCGCATCCATGGATAAATTTAGCATTCCATTCTAATGTTATCAAAATGCATTCATCTTTAGTCCGGCAGGGGAAAAAAAAATGCAAAGAGTCTTCAAATTTTTGACTGGGGCCATCATATTATTTCATTTTTCTTTTCTAATTTTCAAACATCCTAATATGAACACAGGTGATACTATATTGTCCCTTCAGTGAAGACCACAGACCCCGACTATGATAATTTATTGTCCCTTCAGTGAAGACCACAAACCCCGACTATTTTTTTTTTTTTTTTGGTTTGCAATCAATTGAACCCTAGAATCATTATTAAAATTCATCATTAAAATGAAAGTGTATCCATTTGAAACCAAAAGATGAAATGGGTCACCAATTAAAATTCAATTTCTAACACCTTTGCTCTGTGATCAAAACATGCCAAGTAGCATCCAGAATACTCTTAATAAAGAAATAAAACATTCTACTGAAGCAATGAGGATGAACAGACATGTTGACTCTTGATATGGGAGTAGAATTCACAAATGTTCAATTTGACATAATCTGGGTTGAAATATTTTAATGCTCAAACTTGGTCACTTAGATATTTTAACGAATTGCACATCTCGAAACACAACTAAACCTAGACAATTTAGTGCAAAGGGTTTAAATTGACAAAAGCTGGGTTGAAAATTTTTAATGCTTAACGAATTGCACATGTCAAAACACAACTAAACCTAGCCAATTTAGTGCCTTGCAAAAATATTAAACCTAAGTTTGAGAAGCTGTAAATCCATCTAGGAAAAATGAGCATGTTTAGAAAGGGGATTTTCCAGATATTCACTTATATTGGAAATTAATAACTTGGTCAAAGGTGACCCGTCTAGGATCAATCAGAAACTGCGGACACCGAATCAAACTAAATTCCATTTTCTTTTTCTTTTGCCATGCGAAAAATACCAAATTAGATGCTAAGGCTCTAAAAATAAACATAGGAGTATATGAATATGAGTAAAATCATGAAAACCAATCCAATTGAACTGACAGTAAATTGGTTGTGAAATATTAATCTTCACAAGGGCTACTTTGGCAGACCTGACAATGTGCAGACTACAGATTTCCCCCAACCCACCAACGGAAACGTCTATGCAGCAAATTAAAACGTATTTCTTACCAAGGGGGACACTTAGTTTTTTTTTCAACTTCCTTATTATGTTTTACGTTTTAGTTTGCTATTTAGCCAATACCCCCACGAACTTGATATTTTTCAAGCTAATCAAATATAAGATCCTCGGGATTTGAAAATGAACATGTGGATACTCACTTATGACAAATGTGTAGGACCATAAAGTGGGCCTTCTTGACACATTCAAGTGTGCAAACATAAAAAATATTCCCATAACCAATCAACTAAGATCATCAAATCAAGTGGGCCTTCTTGACACATTCAAGTGTGCAAACATAAAAAATATTCCCATAACCAATCAACTAAGATCATCAAATCACCATCAGTAGGAGTACATGACTTAGCAAGTGTGCTCACTAATGTCACATGAACATTACTACCAAGCCATTTCTCATGATGGTCAATAAGTTTCAAATTATAGCCCTCCAACTAGCCTACTCAAGTAGATTTGATACAGGTATTTCACAGTGCTATAACTAAAATGTCCATTATGGACATTTCAAATTTTGCTAAAATTTGAAGGTGCTAAAACCACCTCTTAACCTCAAGCCTTGATTTTTATGAGGACTTTTAGAAAACAAAATTTTCTTCTCTCATTAGAATCCATATGTCCTAATGCCTTGATTTTTATGAGGACTTTTAGAAAACAAAATTTTCTTCTCTCATTAGAATCCATATGCCCTAATGCTATTGTTATCTTATGCATTTTAGCTAGCTTGTGATTTGGAGAACTCTTTGATTTTAGCTATCATCTTGCTATCATTATCATCTTGCACTATATCTTCACATCCTCATATCTTTGTATAAAATATATGCTTAAAAATATGAGAGAAAATACTATTCAATACACGATCCTTAAGGATAGGAAAATAATAGAATCAAGCATCTCATGAGTATAATAGTTTATTTGAGGCACCAATATTTAATGATGCTTGACTTATCCAAATATAAGTATACTATTTTCTATTTTCTATTTTCTATAGCAACAAGGGAGTAAGAGTAATCTTTCGTAACCCAAAAGAAATTGTTTATTTTTCAATAGCAACTAAAAATGGCTGGTTACTATTTTAAGTAAGTTGATATTTGTTCATGCATGAATTTCAAAACCTATCTCAACTAGAAAAATTGAAATTAAGTGAATGGTGAACAAATCATCTGAATAGCCAATGAAATTCAAGTGATTTTAATAAAATTTTATGGGAAATTTTTCCAATACAATTTCAAATTTAAATTTGAGGCCTTTTGAGGTTCAAAAGTTTTAGAATTTTTTTTTCCATAATTTAGCAATCATATATCTTGAAGAGCTTCCCAACAATATATAATTATTAAAAATCTAATGATTAGATTAAAAGTTATGACTCTTGGAATTTGTTCTACCAAAATTTAAATTTCTAATTTCCAATAAAATATCTTCTCGATTAGTAAACTGGATAGTTGGACTTTTGGTACCCAAAATGGGAGTTGTAATTTCTAGAACATTCTAGGGTGGTTATACTTTCTGAAATAAGGAAACTGTGGGTTATATGGGATAGTTTAGTATTCCATATCGTGGCTTCAACTTGTACATTTTCTTGATAGAATTTGATATCTTTGTAAAAAGAAAGCGCTGACCTTGTGCCTTGTAATTTTCTAGCTATTGTAATTTACTTTCATAAAAGGAAATATAATTTGATTGTCTTCATTCCTATATTATTCTAGTTAATTTCTTGGAGTATCCCTTCATCAAGTGGTATCAAAGTAGTTCATGAGTTTATAAGGAACTTGTTGGATGTGAGACTATTTGCACTAGGACTAAGATTGTAGGTTTGTGAAAAGATACCTTTATAGAAGATGTTTTTAGATCCCTCCATAGACAAATTAAAACACTACAAGAGGATCTATGTAGGAAATTGGAGCCAAAAGTAAGATATGAAAGTGACGATAAAGTTGACGAATAGTTCAAATAAGTAGTAAGAGACTTGAAGAGGATAGATATTTTAGGGCTATCTCCAAGATTGGAAAAAGGATAAAGATTGAGTTTTTCACATTTTTTAAAAATCTAATCCAGAAGAATAGATTGTTTGGATTGGTGATATAGAAGAACATTTTGAATATGAAGAAGTAGAAGATCCTAAGAGTGTCAAGTTTGTAAAAAATAACATGAAAGGTTATGTCATTAGATAACATTGGAAAGAAATAAAAGAAGAAAATAGAAGATAAAAAAAGAGGATCAAAAGGTGAAAAAATTTAAAAGGTATCTCATTCCTATTTATTATGAGTAAGATTTGTTGAAGAACGTGCAAGGATTAAAGAAAGAGAGAAAGTCTATCAAAGAGTACACATAAGATTTTTATCGAGTCCTCATAAGAACATATCATTCAGAGGCAAACAAGAAGAAGGTAGCTTGGGGGCATGCAAGGGAAACCCTTAGCAACAGGGTGTGGGAGAGTGATTAGGGATGATAATGGAAATTTGATTTCAGTGGTGGAACTCCCCTTGAGATGCTAGATCACCCACCTTGTTGAAGCCATAGGAGCCTACCAAGGCCTAAACTTAGCTCACCAACTTAACTGTAAATGTGTTTGCATGGAAGACCATTCAAATAATATAATTCAATGTCTTAAAGGTATCCATAAGCCCTCTTGGACCATTGAGAGTTAGATTAATAAATCTAAGGAAATTATGGCTTCATTCATAAATGTGTTGTTTCCCATGCATACTAGGATGCCAACATGGTGGTGAACTTTTATGCCAATAAAGGGGTTCTAGGAAAGGAGCAAATGACGTGGAAAAATGAGGAAAAGATAGAGGTTGATGTCATTTCTCTTCTCCACTACAACATAATTCAAGGAAAGGGTACTTCTCACCCCTTTGTTCAATGATGCTCTTTCATAATGTGATGTGGTATATTTTCCTTTTCGTGGTGTGTCATCTCCAATAAACTTGTACCTATGAGTGGATATTGGGTTCGATCTTGATATTATATTTCGCACGGATTCTAGGTTTTTTTGAGGTTCATCTAGCTTTCTATTTGCTTTTCAATTGGCATGATCTTAAGCTCGACAACTTCTAAGATGGGCGGTAATAGGCATCGTGTGGAGCCTATCGACATTGTTAAGATAAAGAATAAGCTAAACATTTTGAGATTATTGAAGAGGGGTAGGATTACTCCATACATGGAGAAGCTCTATGGTTGGGATCTGAAAGTTACAAAATTGTTTGCAAAGGATTGTCCAAGGAGAGTCACATTACTTTGTTTGGTAGAAAAGTGACCATTGATGAAAACCTTATTGCTAAGGGTTTGCTTGGGGGATGGCATTAGACTAGAATTGGCATTATCTAATTCTGGATAATACCAAATTCCATGTTTGGGTCCATGAACAAAAATGGAATTGGAATTACGAAATTCTCATTTTCCCTCAAACTTGGGAATATCAATCTTCCACCTAAATAGGTAGAATTAGAATTTCAATTCCAATTCCAATTTTGACAAAAGAAAATTTAATATCTCGTCGGATTTGTGACATGCTAGATGTGTAAATGTGTGCATGTGTGTATATGTGTATATATACACAAATATATGTATATATACGTATGTGTGTATATGTGTATGTGTGTAAATATGTATAGATATACAAATGTGTGTATATGTGTAAATGTGTATATGTGTAAATATGTATATATACACAAATGTGTGTATGTGTATATGTGTGTATGTGTAAATATGTATATATACACAAATGTGTGTATATGTGTGTATGTGTAAATTAAAAAAAATATATCAATTCTTGTTCAAAAAAAATTTAAAAAATTATAGGCATAAACTTCATGTATTTTTACACATTTCATTAGTTTACATCATCCTCAAATTCTAAATACAAATGCCACTTTTTATGTCGTTAAGTTGAACAGTTTGCATGCTGTGATCCTTTTCCTTTATAAAAGTGTGACACGGGTTTGTACTTTTACCCATGTGTATATGTGTAAATATGTATATATACACAAATGTGTGTATATGTGTATATGTGTGTATGTGTAAATATGTATATATACACAAATATATATATGTGTGTGTGTGTAAATATGTATACACACACAAATGTGTGTATATTTATATATGTGTATGTGTGTATATGTGTAAATATGTATATTTTTATGTGTATACGTGTGTATATGTGTATATGTATGTATATACCTATATATATATATGTGTGTGTGTGTGTGTGTGTGTGTGTAAATATGTATATATATACAAATGTGTGTATATGTATATATGTGTGTATATGTGTACATATATGTTTATATGTGTATATGTGTGTATATATATACAAATGTGTGTATATGTCTGTATGTGTGAATATGTATATGTATATATGTGTAAATATATATACAAATGTGTGTATATGTGTATACATGCACCAATGTGTGTATATGTGTATATATACACAAATGTGTGTATATGTGTGTAGACACACATGTGTATGTGTGGGTATATACACCCAAGTGTATATACACATATGTGTGTGTATGTGTGTATATATACACACATACACACCATATTCAAACAATTAAGAAATAAACAATTAAAATTATTTATGCATCTTCTCAGTAATCTTCCAGGTGAACCAAACGAGTCCAACCCATATTCTGAAAATCATTTCTAGGATATGTATCTTCCAAAATTGTAGCATCTTCAAGAATTGACCATATCCAGCATTTGGTATTCCAACACCCAAACGGGCCCTAAGGCTACTAGTTTGTCAATAGACAAGATGAAATTCTATAGGGACAAGAAATATTCAAACCTTTATGTGAGGAAATTCCCCAAGTCGGAGAAGGAACACAAGGACTTGGTGTAGGTGTCAAAGAGTAGTTATGAAGCTTTAAAAATTCAGATGGTCTAGATGGGGATTATAAAGGTAATTATGGATACATAATTCTAGATGGTTTTTTTACATGTCGTTCAACCATCATTTTATTTTTATCAATCACTTCAGGCACCAAGTTAGGGTTTATTTCCCATTTTATATTTTTTTCTTCCCATAGTGTCAGGATAAAATATCATAGAAAAATATAAACAAGAATTTGGTCTTGCATGAAAGAATGCTTGTATTTATAATCTCTTTAAGGCTCTTCCTGCCCCCACAAATATTATCTTTGTTTTTGAGGAAGAGGAAACAAGTGTTAGTGGGTCTAATGACAATAATAAAGAGGAGTGGAATATAGAGATGACGGAGGACAACTACAACCCCCACCCCCCTCCCTAAAAAAAAGTCCAAGAAGTCTTTTAGCATTAAACCTAGGTGAGTGGTTAAATGTAAGGGTAAGGATAAGGAGACTTATGTGTCTCCCTACTTTTGTGCTGGTAAATTACTGGTCAGAGGTAGGTCAGTGATGCAGAGGTAGGGTTCAAGTCAACACAAATTATGCATATTCACAACAATAGGCTCATAATATCCTCATAACCCATAAAAGAAACCACATTAGGAAATTTCCTTCTGAAGGACAAGCTTTTTGCAATTACAAAACTTTCAAAAAGACACAAACTCGCCATAGGTTGGTTCCCAACTAATCCTCCATTAACACTCTTCACAACCCCAAGTTACTCCCAAGTGAGCTAGTGTCTTACAAGGCTACAAACCTCCAATGATGCTTAACGATTGCCAAACCTCCTTCCCACTCTTGAGACACTTAAAGAATATGTAAATAAAATTATCAAATTCACAATGAATCCCAATGACTCTTATTTCAACGAACCCCCAAGCACACTCACAACTGAGCTTATTCCACACTAGCCCTCACTAATGACAAAATCAAACATACCTTTGACTATAGACCAGAGCTCCAAAATAAATAAATAAACATTTCAATACACCCTTTAGAGAACTTAAAATATATATAAAAGTTGGATAGGGTTCCTTTGGAACAAGAGTCTCAAATTAATTGATTGGTAATCAACCAGTAGATCCAATTAGTATAAAAAGTCATGTATTTTTATCATAACTTTCAAACATGAATTGATCTCGAATATATAAAACCACATTTTTAATATCCATGAATTGATCTCGAATATATAAGACCACATTTTAATATATATTTGGTCTTTATATAACATATTTGAAATTAAGGGGAGGTTATTTTGAAAAATATTAGTAAAAAATGAACTAGTGATTTGCTACAAGGTCTAAATAAGCTTGGTCCCTAGAGAAACTATGTTATTGCTAGACTCCAACATCTTAATCTACATTCCAAAATTCCTAACATGTCAAATAAGGCCTGAATATTCAAGTTTGATCCTATGAAATAACTATCCAATCACCAATAGTTTCACAAAGCCTTACTACTTAGCCTTATTCTCATGCCAAAAATAAGGAGTTTTCAACCCAGGACATGATCAAAATTGCATCGAACTCACTCCCCTTCCCCTGCAACTTTGGAGAATCCAAAACCATCTTCAAAATGTCTATTTCACCAAGTTTCATAAAATTCTATTAACTGGAATGGAGATTCAACATTTTTTTCTCAAACCCTCTTACCTAGGGTTTTGAGATAATATTTAGTAAAGTAGCTATAAAATACTCACAAATCTAAACAAAAATTGATGAAGCTAGGGGCAAAAGAAATCTAATTAATTTATCTATCCAACCATGTAAGTTTGATACTAGTAGAAGGTTGTACATGTCCATAACATTTTAAAATGTAGGAAATTATAATTTTATTATTGCTTTTCCACCACCAAATCACATCATTTTACCCTTGGTCCCTTACAATATGACATTTACATTTTTTTACACCATATTCAATAGTTACAAATCAATTTTTGAATTGTAACCAACTCAGCCCATGATTTGGTTCATAATGACACCATTTACAATAAAAAGTTGCTTGATAACTTGTTAGAAACTTTTTCAATTTTCAACAACTTGACTCTGACCCTTAACAACCTAGCTCAAAACATTATAAATGGTATAAATATACCTTACTACATGATCCAAAAGGAAAAAAAACAAAGAAAAACATACCAAATGGCCTTATGAAGGCATGAGTTCACTAGGTGCTCCTGCACCATACTCCTGTAGAAAAAAAAATTAAATCCTCTTGAATGCCAGTCTACTCCTTATTCCTGGTCTTCCAATTCTTCTACAATCCATCCTTCATCTTTGCAACTATCCCTACATCCTTCTTCCTCTTCTCTTTCTTATACCATCTCCTATTCAACATCTTCTGAGCTTTCAGGTTCAAAAATTCCATTTCTTGTGCATATACCTCAGTAGCATCATCATTTATGTCTTCATAGTAAAATATAGTACCATATTCACCATTACTAAAATCTGCATAATACGTTTGCAAATCTGCATATAGGTCTCATTAACAATGAAATTTGCAACATATTTATTAGCCACCTTATTATCAATAGCAACTTGATCATTAATATCAACATCAACATGCATTTCCACTTTCTCACATTGATCATCATACTCAAATAACTAAAAATGACATGGAGACTTATCCACAAGTATGTTTACCTTGTCTTCATCCATGCTTGATGTCAAAAACTTCATATGTATACTTACCATTTAATTTCTTACCTCTTCCTCTATTGCTACTATCCATGCTTGAATTTTTCTTCTTTGAATAATCTTTCTAATAGGCCTCCTTACCTTTCCTCCTAGTTGTAAATATCAACCAATGAATTTTTGCAATTCTCTAGAGAAAATCTCGTCTCCACTTCTAAGGCTTGACCCAACCATTGTACAGGTCCTACTTAAGACTTTATGACTCTGCCTTGTCATCTTCCTCATTCTTCATCTCTCTTCCTCTCTTTTATTTTCTTGTTTCTTCTTTGATGAACACTCACCCTACAAGTACCTCTTCAACAGACCCATTTATCCTTCTTCAAGAAAGTCTCTTTACATTGCTTCAACTTGTCTTTGTGACATCTCACCTAGGTCTCCTCTCTTCTTCACCACCTGGTATTTTGGCATCTAGGTTCTCTCCTCAACCTGCGAAAATACAACACAAACACAAACAAAAACCTTCCTTTCCCAGAGTATTCTATCTCTGATACCAATTGATGCAGAGGTAGGGTTCAACTCAACACAAATGATGCATATTCACAACAATGGGCTCATAACTCCCTCAAAACCCACATAAGAAACCATATTAGGATATTTCCTTCTCAAGGTTAGGTTCTTTCACGTTACATGAGTTTCAAAATGACACAATCTCATCATAGGTTGGTTCCCAACCAATCCTCCATTAACATTCTTCACAACCCTAGGTTATCCCCAAGTGAACTAGTGTCGTAAAAGGCTACAAACCTCCAATGATGCTTCAGGACTCCCAAACCTTCTTCCCACTCTTGAAGAAGCTTTATAAACCTATAAACAACATGACCAAACCCACAATGAATCCCAATGAATCTGATTTCCATAAACCCCCAAGCACATTCAAAACCAAGCTTACTCCCTACTATCCCTCACAAATGACGAAATCAGACATAACTTTGATTATACACCAGATCTCCACAATAAAAAAGTATTTCACAATAACCTTTTGGGATTGTAACAACATATCTAGAACTTGGATAGGGTTACTTTGGAACAAGATTCTCATTAATTGACTAGTAATGATCCCCTAGGCCTATTTTATACAACAAATCATGTAGTTTGGACATAAATTTCAAACCTAAATCGATCTCCAAGATATAAGTGTGCTTTTGGACACTCATTTGGACTTTATATAACATAACTCAAATTGTGAGGACGTTATTTGAAACATATCATTCAAAAATAGACTGATAACCTACTACAAGGCCTAATTAGGCTTGTTTCCCAAAGAAACTATTCTATTGCTTGACTCCAACATCTCAATCTGAATTCTAGGACTCCTAACATGTCACATAAGGTCTAAATATTCAATTTTTATTCTTTGGAAAAACCACCCAACCACCAATATGCAAACCCTTACTACTTAGCTTTCTTCTCATGCTAAAAGAAAGGAGTTTTTAGACCAGGGCATCACAAAAATTACCTCAAACTCATTTCCCTACAAGTGCAACTTTTTAGAACAAAAAATAATCTTCAAAATATCTATTTCACCAATTTTCATCAAATTCCATTAGGTAGAATGGAAGATAGATCATGTTTTTGTGCTCAAATCCTCTTACCTAAGGTTTGAAGACAATTTTTAGTAAAGTCTCCATAAAATTCTCAAATCTAAGCAAAAAATGATGAGACCAGGTTGATGACATATAACTGATTGAATGTTTGATAATGTTAAGTTGAAGATAATGCAAGACCTTACATCAGTTAATGGTTTGTATTATCATTGATGTCAACTTGATATCATTTGTATGGTCATGTATGTAATGCCAAAGACTTCAAAGAATCAATGGATCAAAGATTATGCTTTCAACAATGCATAAAATTCAAGTATTCACTAAGTGACAAATAACATCGATAGAGTGCACACCATCGGTAAAGGAAAAGAACCAAAGTCACAGTGATACTCCATGAGTAGAAGATAGTGTTGCCCGACAAAGCAAAATCACAAGATGCCCGACGAGTAAAATCCAATGATGCCCAACGAACAGAGATTTCGAAGCTGGCTAGAGTCACACCGACGGAACTGGCAGTTGTCACCGACGACTAACTACAGAGTTGACTGACAGAACATAGAGCTCAGAAAATGACAAAATGTCTAGCTGGCAAGAGCTAAAGATAGACTTAACTAGTTTTTTTCATTGTTTTATCCGACCAGAGTTAAGTGACTGATTTAAAGAAGATTTGTACAGTTGGCATAAAGATAACTACGAGATCAATCAGGAGTTATGCTTTAAATCAGATTGGCTGGATTATTTTTCACACCAAGAATCAAGAATCAAGAAACAGTGAATATCATGTCTTTATAAGAGACAAATTTAATTCATTTCTGCAATCACATGAAGGGGATGAAGGGGATGAATAGAAAGAGGACGCTGAAGAGAAACTGATGAAGGATAACTTCATACAGTCCTGATCAATCAAGTTGAAGGAGAGCTAAAGAATTCTACAGACACTGACGAACAGTGAAGCACAACATCACAGAGCAAAAAGTGTGGAGTACAAAGAATTGAATTGATACATTAATCAGATAGGTAATGTGCTTAAATAGATCTAAAAATCTGCAGTTCAAGTTGCATTATAAATAGGTCATTGTGTTTCAGTTTAACCATTGACGCATCAAGTCTCTTAATAGAGCAGGACTTAACAGTATTCTATATATTGAGGTACATCCCAAGGAGTGCCAAAAAGGTTGATTCATGAAAGTAGCATTGGACTTTCCAGATACCTATTGACAGTCTAAGAAGAAGGCTGATTCAAGGATGGTAGCAAGATTTTCCTAAAGCCTATTGACAGTCTAAGAAGGAGGCTGATCCAAGGATGGTAAAAAAAAGATGCCCAATACTAAGTGACAACCTCTATGTATAAAATCCTCTAACAAGGTCACACCTAACAGTGTGTTTGTAACCTTTAACAGGGTTGGCTCCTAACAGGGCTCACTTTATAAGAGTAAAAATTTTGGGTACTTGTCCCAGTGGTTTTTTCCCTTAACAGGGTTCCCACGTTAAAATCTATGTGTTATGTGTGTATGGTTTATTACTTTACTGTTTTACATTTCACATATGCATTTCTGGATTGATCGGTATACTCTGCATATTTACTGAGTGTCGATAAATATTTTTTACTGCTTATCAGTAATCAACGAGAGTAAGGTCAGAAAAGGAAAACTGACAGATAGTTAAATCATTATTAGTATTTCATGGCATGCATCTTTTAGGGACTTAATAATCTGAGGTTTATTGATTGGTGGTTGAGTTTAAGGATAAGTTTTTGAAGTCACTGATTCACCGCTCCCCCCTCTTAGTTATTACTAACAATTGGTATTAGAGCCTGGGTGCTTAGAAGGAAGGTTTCAAGACCTAAGTCAGGATCACAAGATGAACAGACGAGATGTGCCCAAGTTGAACAAAGACAACTTTGCTTCATGGCAAAGAAAGATAAGACTCCACTTATTAGGTATTGGTAATAATGTTACTCAATTCGTAGATATTGAATATGTGTTGCCTATAGGAGTATTGACAATAGATCAATTGACAGAGAAGCATGAGCATAACTGCATGGTTATAGATCTTTCTTCCTCACTCTTTGATGCTGAATTTGAAGATGTCAATAATTACAAAACTGCAAAGAAAATGTGGGACAAACTGAAGCTTGTACATGGAGGTGATACAAATGTTCTGAGAGCCAAGGAAGAAATCCATAGAGGAAAATTTGATGATCTCAGAATGAAAGGAGAGAACATCACACAGTACAACACAAGAATAAAAGAAGTAGTCAATGTCATACGAGGTGTTGAAGGTTCACTTGAAGAGGAGACAGTGGTAAGTAAAATTTTAAGAACCTTATTGCCTATATATGCTATTAGAGTTTCTGCCATTCAAGAAATGAGAGTAGTAGAAAACAACACAGTTACTCTTGATAGTTTAATTGGTAGAGTGATTTCATTTAAAATTAATAAATTTGACAATAGTGTCTTACCAAACTTAGAGTCTGTATTTAAGTCTTCTATGAAAATAAGCAAATCTAGTCATAGATACTCATCTAGAAAAGACAGTGAAAGTGAAAGTGAAGAAGAAGATCTAGATGAAATAGAAGCACTTATGGCTAGAAGAGTGCAGAGAGGCAAAGGTAAATACAAAGGTAAGTTACCACTTGTATGCTTTAATTGTAAAGAGATTGGACACTTTTTTGCAAGATGTCTTAACAGAAGAAAAGAGGACAGAAGTAATGACAGACCTTTTGAGAAGAAATCTGACAGAGGTGATAACAAAGATTGTAGAGGTTATCAACAATCAGAAAGAAGAGATATCTGAGACTACAAGGATAAAGGAAAGAAGGCTAGCTACCTAGTTGCCTACAAAGATGAAGATACTAACATCGAACCTGATGAAGACATCGAGATGGTATTTGTAGCTGTGAAGGATAATTCGAATGAAGATGAAAGGTATGTAGAAACTGCACTCATATCTAAGGTTATCAAGAATGCCATCTAGATTATAGATAGTGGCTGCACTCACCACATGACCAGTGACAAAGAAATGTTTAACTCTTTTGAGTATTATAATGGTGGTACAGTAAGAATGGGTAATGATACACCTTGTCCGATTGAAGGTAAAGGAACTATAATGTTGAATAACCTGATTAAATATGAAAATGCTTATTGGGTAAAAGGATTGAATTTTAATCTTTTGAGTATTTCTCAGCTGAATAATTCAGGTCACAGAGTAGCATTTGAGAACAAGAAGGTAAAGCTCTTCAATGAATCAGGAAAACTCAATGGTACCGGTGAACAGACTAAAGGTAACTTATTCTATCTGAATGATACTAACACCACTTTATTAATGACTAGAAATGAAGACATATGGTTGTGGCACAAAATATTGTGTCATGTGAATTTTGACAACATGATAAAAATAAGTAGAAGAAGAAATGTAAGAGGCTTACCGACGAGGACAAAGCCTGACAACATCATGTGCAAAAATTGTCAAAAAGGTAAAATGACAAAGTCTAGTTTCAAAAGTAAAACCCATACATCTGATGATATTCTAGAATTAGTCCATACTGATTTATGTGGACCTATGAGGACAAAGAGCTATTATGGAGATAGATATTTTATTCTCTTTGTTGATGATTACTCTAGACTGATGACAATTATGTTTCTAAAAGATAAATCTGAAGCATTCAAGATGTTTAAATGGTATAAGTCTATGGTAGAAAAACAAAGTGGTAAGGATTTGACATGTTTAAGATCAAATAGAGGAGGAGAATTTATATCAGATGATTTCACTAATTTCTGTAATGAGCATGGTATAAAAAGACACATTTCTACACCAAGAACACCACGACAAAATGGGATTGCTGAAAGAAGGAACATATCAATAGTTGATTGTGCAAGAACACTGATGATAGTGAAATAATTTTAGGAATAAAGTGTTTCAACCTTGTATATTTCCTTACATTTGATTTTTTCCAACTGTTGGCACTTTGGACAATGTGCAAAGTAATCATGACTAAAATGGTTATGACGGTCATTAATATTTGTAAGGGCTAATTATGGAAGTTTTGATGACGGGTGATGATATGCAAGACATGTGGAAACTAATCAGAGAATGGTAAAACCCTAATATGACTACTTTTGGAAGTTGCCCTAAAAAGTGAAGCGCATGATATAAGCATTTTTTAGGGTTGCAAAGCAGAGAGAAGTTAGTGTATTGTTGGAACGTTTTTATGCTGCCGAATTTGTCTTCAAGTGTTGATTATCTCCTGAAAGAACTTGCATTGCAAGTGTATTGTAAACAGTATTAGTTTTGATTAATACATTGTGCAGGTATTGGAGTGCTGGGGTTTTTTACCGAAAGATTTTCCCCAGGGTAAATCATTGTGTCATTCTCATTTTCTATGTATGCATGTTATTGTATTATCATTCTGTAATTGCTAAGGGTTAAATCTGAATTTTCACTATCCTCTTCTCGGGAGTTTAGCGTAGGGAACTATTTTCCGCGCACTTAGCTTCCTTTCAAAAACATCACCCAAATCTTCTGGAGGGAAGCTGTCAGCACTGCTGTCTATACACTTAACATAGTACAATTAAAGGACACAAAGAAGACACCTTATGAGCTATGGTATGGTAAAAGAACCATTGTAAGTTACTTCAAGAGCTTTGGTAGTCAATGTTATGTCTTAAAAGATTACAGAAATGGAAAGCTTGACATCAAAAGTGATGAAGGTATTTTTTGGGGGTATTCTACCAAAAGCAAAGCTTTTAAATGTCTTATCAAGGCCTCTAACAAAATAGTTGAAAGTGCAAATGTAAAGATTGATGAATATGCAGAAAGAATGAGATGGAAAGCACAAAAGAACTAGAGGACTACAACAAGTTTGTATATTGTGAAGAACCCAACACTCTGCCCGAGCAACAGTGCTTAATCCTAGAACAAAAGAATGTTGCAACCGATGGTCAAGATGATAATCAGGATAATGTGCAAGGTAATGAAGAACATAATGAAGATAAAAATAATGATCAAGCTGATACACAAAGATTTGTACCTGTACTTTCAAGATATGTAAGAAGGAACCATCCAGAGATCCTGATCATAGGAGATAAGAAAGCTGGTACAAGAACAAGAAGTAAGTCTTTAACCTCAAATTATTTAATTTGTGAGTTTGAGCCAAAATCTGTCAATGCTGCGCTAGATAATGAAGAATGGATAAGTGGTATGAATGATGAGATTGAGAAGATTGAGAAGAACAAAACATAGTTACTTGTGCTAAGACCAGATGACAAGGATGTCATCAGTACAAAATGGATATTCAGGAATAAGTTGAAAAAGAATGGAGAAGTCACAAAGAACAAAGCAAGACTAGTATGCAAGGGGTATGCACAAGAAGAAGGTATAGACTATGGAGAAACCTTTGCACCCATTTCTAGGCTAGAAGGAGTAAGAATACTACTTGCTTATGCTACATACAAAGGATTCAAAGTATATCAAATGGATGTCAAGTCAGCATTCCTAAATGGAATACTTGAAGAAGAGGTATACATTAGGCAACCAAAAGGGTTTGTAGATCCAGACAAGAGGAACATGGTATGTCGACTTCACAATGCCTTGTATGGATTAAAACAAGCTCCTAGAGCCTGGTATGAACGACTTCATTCCTATCTAATAAGTATTGGATTCATAAGGACTAGTGAAAACAGTAATCTTTATTTGAAAGAAGATACTAATGCTAGCACTTTGATTGCTGAAATATTTGTTGATGACATCATATTTGGAGGAAATGATATGCTATAAAAATCATTTGCTGATGAGATGAGCAAAGAATTCAAAATTTCTATGTTTGGAGAGATCAAGTTCTTTCTTGGTCTATAGATCATTCAACAAAGTGAAGGTATTTTTATTACACAGTCCAAATACAACAAAAAGGTCTTGAAAATATTCAAGATGGAAGATTCCAAACCAGTTGGAACACTGATGGCTACTGGATGTAATTTAACAAAGGAAGACAAGACAACCGAGGTAAGTCAAACTTTGTACTGATCAATGATTGGAAAACTCATGTATGTTGTACACACTAGACCAGATATTGCACATGTAGTAGGAATTGTTGCGATATTTTCTTCTAACCCCAGGAATCACATATGACTATTGTAAAAATAATTTTAAGATATCTGAAGAATACTGAGAAATTTGGCTTATGGTATAGAAGAGAAGGCAAATTTTAACTTAAGGTGTTTACCGACGCTGATTGGGCTGGAAATCTTGATGACCGGAAGACCACAACTAGAGGAGCATTCTTTATGGGTGATAGACTTGTCACATGGATTATCAAGAAGCAAGGATGCATCTCTCAGTCTACTGCAGAAGCATAATATGTTGTTGTTCCTGCAAACTACTCAAATATTGCATGGATCAAATAGTTGCTGGAAGGTATGCATATGAAGATCTCAGAACTAGTGATTATCTATTGTGATAACACCAGTGTAATAAACATTTTCAAGAATCCAGTCATGCATTCCAAGACTAAACACATTGCAATCAAGTATCATGATTTAAGAGAACAAGTTCAAGAAAAAGAGGTGATACTTGAGTATCCGCAATCAAAAGAACAATTAGCTGATATCTTCACCTAGCCACTTCCCAAGGATACATTTGAGTACTTGAGAACGAGACTAGGGGTCAAACCCTTGTCTACCAGTCAATAAAAGACTAAAAGCTACATCAACCTATATATTATCAAAATATCATTCATGTTGATGCAAGCAAAAAGATGAACTTCAAAGCTACATCCATATATAGAAAGGTATATACCAGAACCGAGCACCAGACATGTTAATATATTGTTGATGGATAAGGGAAATTCAAGGAATATATTATGGATAGAAGAAAATGATTATTTGACATGAATGTCAGGTATTTAAAAAAATACTTATTTGGCATTGTTTTCAAAAGGAGAGAAAGTTTCCATATTATCACAGTCTTCAAAAAAAGAAGAAAGATTATCCATTATTAGATTACTCCAATAGGGAGAGATTATATTCATAGGGAGAGTTGCTTACAAGAGACAAAGACATCAAAGAAGAAAAATAGTCAAAAGAGAGAAATTGACACAAGGAAAGGATGCAACACATCAGAACAAGAAACACAGAGAACTGCAAGAATCAAATCTAAGCTGGCACAAAGCTTACCAGCGGTTAGACATATTTATCGATTATCAAAAAAAGATTGGTAGTTTGATGAATCTTAATAAATTGTATTTAATATTGTATTAGAAATAGTATACTATGATAATATAAGTTTGTTGCCATTAATGCCAAAGGGAGAGATTGATGACATAAAACTGATTGAATGTTTGATAATGTTAAGTTGAAGATAATGCAAGACTTTAAATTAGTTAATGGTTTGTATTGTCATTAATGTCACCAATGACTAAATACAGAGCTGGTAGTTGTCACCGATGACTAACTACAAAGTTGACCGACAAAACAGAGAGTTCACAAAATGACAAAATATCTAGCTGGAAAGAGCTAAAGATAGACTTAACTAGTTTTTTTCATTATTTTATTCGAACAGAGTTAAGTGACTGATTTAAAGAAGATTTGTATAGTTGGCATAAAGATAACTACAAGATAAATAAGGAGTTATGCTTTAAATTAGATTGGCTGGATTGTTTTTCACGCCAAGAATCAAGAAACGATGAATATCATGTGTATATAAGAGACAAGCTTAATTCATTTCCGCAATCACATGAAGGGGATGAAGGGGATGAATAGAAAGGTGATGTTGAAGAGAAAATGATGAAGGATAACTTCATACAGTCCCGATCAATCAAGCTGAAGGAGAGCTAAAGAATTCTGCAGACACTGACGAACAGTGAAGTACAGTAGCACAGAGCAGAAAGTGTGGATCACAAAGAATTGAATTGATACATTGATCATAGAGGTAATGTACTTAAATAGATCTGAAAATTTGCAATTCAAGTTGCATTAGAAATAGGTCATTGTGTTTCAGTTTAACCATTGAAGCATCAAGTCCCTAAACAAAGCAGGACTTAACAATCTTCTATATATTGAGGTACATCCCAAGGAGTGCCAAAAAGGTTGATTCATGAAAGTAGCATTGGACTTGCCAGATACCTATTAGCAGTCTAAAAAGAAGGCTGATTCAAGGATGGTAGCAAGATTTGCCTAAAGCCTATTGACAGTATAAGAAGGAGGCTGATTCAAGGATGGTAGAAAATAGATGCCCGATACTAAGTGAAAACCTCTATGTATAAAATCCTCTAACAAGGTCACACCTAACAGTGTGTTTGTAACCTTTAACAGGGTTGGCTCCTAGAAGAGTGAAAATTTGGGGTACCGGTCCTAGTGGTTTTTTCCCTTAATAGGGCTTCCACGTTAAAATCCATGTGTTATGTGTGTATGGTTTATTACTTTACTATTTTACATTTCACATATGAATTTCTAGATTGATTGGTATACTCTGCATATTTACTGAGTGTCGGTAAATAGTTTTTACTTCTTATTGGTAATCAAGGAGAATAAGGTCAGAAAAGGAAAACCGACAGACAATTAAATCATTATTAGTATTTCATGGCATGCATCTTGTAGGGACTTAATAATCTAAGGTTTATTGATTGGTGGTTGAGTTTAAGGATAAGTTTTTGAAGCCACTAATTCACCCCCCCCCCCCCCCCCCTTCTCAGTTATTACTAACACAGGTGAAATGGAAAGATAATTCATTTATATATCCAGCCATATAGTTTTTTTACCACAAGAAGTCCATATGTATCTATGTAGTTTTCTAAAACAATGGATGAACCATTAAAATGCAGGAAATCAGAGTTTTATTAAATTTCTTTTCCACCACCAAATCACATCACTTGACCCTTGGTCCCTGAAAATAGGTTATTTACATGGTTTTAAACCATCTCCAATAGTTACAATTTTTTTTTGAATTGTAACCATCCAAACCCACGACTTGGTTCATAATGACAACATTTACAATAAAAAGTTGTGTGACAACTTGTTAGCAACTTTTGCAAATTTTAACAACTTGACTACAAACCTCAACAACCTGGCTCAAAACGTTATAAATATTCTAATAGACCTCATTACATTATCTAAACACAAAAATAAAAGAAAAAAATGACAAAATGGTCGTATGAGGGCATGAGTGCACTAGGTGCTTGTGCGCTAGTGTGTTTCTCCCATTTCGTTCTTTATAATGGAACTCCTAAAGGGAAGAAGGTTAAAACTAGGAAAGTGAAAGGAAAATATGTAGTGGTGGATATCCCTCCTAGTTTTTGGAAGAATGTTTCTACATCTTCCCCTGTTTCAAGTGCCTCTATGTCGCCTCATACTACTTCTCATAGTGGAGACAGATCTAGGTCCCTAATGGATCTCAATGTTGAGTCTCACCATTTGAAGCCTGACTGTGAATATTTGGCCAATGTTTTGGATATGGATAGAGGTAGTTCTACTGATTTGTTCAGCGGATTTAAATGGGTCTTCCATGAGATAAAATAAATATAGACAAAACAAAGAGTGATATTAGAGAAAATGGGAAATTATGGAAACTACTATAGTTAACAATAATTAGGGTTAGGATGCTAGGTAGACTACTAGCGATGGAAATAATCCAGACTAGAATGTTGTAAATGTCTTATAGACAGAGGAGGAGAAATGTTTTATGGTTTCTGCCTCAGTAAGATGTTGGAAGCTATTGAAAAACTAAATGAGCATGATGGTAGGATTTCTCAAGTTGAGAAAGTGATAAACATTAAGGTCACTCTCTATACCATAATGAATCAAATCCACAAAGTCATAAATAATATTGTGGATAGTATGAAAATATGGTGGACAATCTTGACAAGATATAGTTGTTAAAGTAAGAGAGAAGAAATAATTTATTTCAAAATAAGATTCATTGAGATTTCAATTGGATAATAATTACAGTGTTGTTTATTGGCTTATAAAGCCTTTATTATAACTGAAAATACAACTAACATGAATGTAACTTTCCAACTACTATCTAACTATAACATAACATTTATTAATCTTAACTAAAAGACTTAACATAATTAATGAAATACTCCAACATTCACCCCCTGATAAGATTAATTCGAACAAGAGTGGAGTTGCAAGGGTTTTGAACCCAACCCTCTAGAGACTTTGATGAAGCACCTTCACCAATCCTCCCCGCTCACTCAAGAAACATCAAACTAACTGTATCAGTGGATCTCCTGACCACAAATCCTGAAGTTGTATGCACAACATGAGTGTTCCCACCTCACCTGCACAATGAGACACATTTCCTCTGAAATAACACATCTCCTTCGAGTGTGTTTAATGATGCATCCAGTGTTGAACATGAGACACCTTTCCTCTGAAAGTCCACATCTCCTTTTAGTGTGTCTAACGCCTCCTCAACTTTTGTGGAAACAATCACCACCGACATGCCTAAACATGAGATGTCTTTCGTCCAAAAGTCCACATCTCCTCTGAGTTTGTCTAACGCCTCCTCAAGTGCTCGACAAATCGTATTCAAATCCCGCTCCCCCATTCTCCTTGAAGGGAAGATCATGACGCCAAGCCCCCTCTTCTCTTCAGGGACACAAGTATATCAAGCCCACTCTTCTCTTCTGGGATGAATCCACCAAGCCCCATTATTTGAGGGACGCAAATAGATATCTTCTCATACAATGAATCATCCCTAAGAAAGAAGCTAGCATGGGATGATGGAAAACCTCCTGCCTTCGTTGCCTCTAGCCTCCTATTATATATTTTTTCTTATTAATAATAATAAGAATACACTTGAATGCCATGAACAACTAGTCTTGCCTTATTGATGCCTTGTCTATAGCTCAATACAAAACATACACTACCATGTTGTACCATGTTTATCTTTCCCTTTTAGATACCAATAATAACATAGTTCCTTAATGCTACTAAGATCAACAAGGACATGTGAAAATACATCAACTAAGAGCTTCATGTACTTCCTAAGGAACATGAAATCCATATATATCAAATTGTTAGCAAGAAGTTGTTGTATAGTACCCGTGTGCTTCTTAACAAGTTCTCTTGCATTACAGTGCTCCTGAAAACATTCACCCATATTTCCCAAATATTCCTCAGGTTGATATATTATTAGATTTGGACCCTCAACAATTTCAAAAAAATTTCCATCAGTAATGATACAAGCAATCTCCAAAATTATGTCATTTTCAACATCCAAACCTGTCATTTCCAAGTCAACCCGTATGAGAGGGCATGTATGTGGTGAAGTGAATTAATATGAAGAAGTTTCATTGTCATTCACGTCCCTCTTCTTTGCAGAATCAAGCGACAACTTTGAGGAATTTCTACTCATTCTAGTCGTTGGATTGCCCAAACCACTCGAGTATTGGTGACAGTGTGAAACATCGTGTTGGCACCATAACTACGACTGCCTTGTAATCTTCTGATTTAATAAGAGAATCTAGCAATCTTCCTTTTTCAAAATTCTTAATGTCATATAGTTGCTTTTGCAAACATGAAGAGAAACATACTCTGCCAAAGTATCTACAAAAATAAAATATTCTGCAATCAAACGGCGCCAACAGTACTTGGTGAATAAAATGATAAAACAAAGGTAAATGCTTGCATTTTCGAACCTGTTAATGGCTACTTGATGGTGTAAGGATGGATCTGAACCAACAATGTCCAAGCCTTGTAAAACGTTCTAAATATTTAAAACCGCTTTTGGCCCTTGTTGACTGTGTTAGAAATATTAATTTCTATTCCTAAGGTTTATTTTATCATATTCGTCATCTAATTTTAGGTTTAGGTTTAGGTATTTTGGCTATGTCGGCTGTAGTAGTTTCCAGAACTATGTATTTTTCAGAACTATGTATTGTCGGCTAATGTTAGATGTTTCTAGATTATTATAAACTTCCTATAAAAGGGAGTGTGATGTATTCATTTGGAGTATAAAAAGTCAATGAAATATAATTAATTTTATTGTGCCACAACACATTGTGTTCCGTCTTTTTATTATCGAATGCCTCTGCCCTCCCATCAAATTGGTATCACAGCCAGGTTGAGAAGCAAAGTTTGAAGGATTGTGCGTACGGAGGATTGTAGCAGAGAAGGGGATAAATTTTTTTTTCGTGAATGCCTTTGTTGTGAGGGCATTGTTGAGATCTGTAAGTATCTTGTTACCCTATTTAGGGTTTGGTAGATCTGTGTATTTCTTTATAGATTTTTATCAAGAATGGCTTCAGGAAGTTTTCAGC
>MU225293.1:8629805-8661404 GCA_018584345.1 Thuja plicata | reverse complement strand
AGTGAGCCTACATTATATACCAAGATTAATGAACAAGGTCAGATTTTGATAGTTTGTTTATATGTTGATGATTTGATATTTACAGGGAATCTATCTATTGACATGTTTAAATCAGCAATGAAGAAGGTATTTGAAATGACAGATCTAGGATTGATGAAATATTTTCTTGGCATTGAAGTTACTCAAAATAACAAGGGCATCTTCATTTGTCAAAGTAAATATGCAAAAGATGTTTTGAAGAAGTTTAAGTTGATAAATTGCTATCCTGTTTCTACACCTGTTGTAGTAGGCACAAAACTTAGCAGAGAAGCTAATGAAAAAGCTTTTGACTCAACTATATTCAGAAAATTGGTTGGCAGCTTGATGTATCTCACAACAACTAGGCCAAATATTATGTATGGAGTGAGTTTAATCTCTAGATTCATGGATTCACCTAAGAAATCACATTTGCAGGCAGGAAAAAGAATATTGAGATATATTGCAGGAACTATGAATCATGGCATATTGTATTCTACTTCAGATGATTTTCAATTAGTTGGATATACAGATAGTGATTTTGTAGGGGATATTGACGATAGAAGGAGCACATCTGGATATGCATTTCAACTTGGGGTAGGTGTTGTGACTTGGGCATCAAAGAAGCAACCTGTAGTGACAATCTCATTAGCTGAAGCAGAGACAAGTCTGCTATTGCACTTTCAAAGAATCATGTATTTCACAAGAGGACAAAACACATTGACACAAGGTATCACTTCATTAGAGAGCTGGTCAATAACAAAGAAATTTATCTACAGCATTGCAGATCAGAGGAGCAACTTGCAGATATTTTCACCAAAGCCTTACCACAAGTACAGTTTGAAATTTTGAAGGAGGCTCTGAGAGTTGTAAATATTAATGAAGTTTGTAATAGTTGATAGTAGAAATTAGGGGGGAGTGTTAGAAATATTAATTTCTACTCCCAAGGTTTATTTTATCATATTCGTCATTAGATGTCTCTAGAATTTTAGGTTTAGGTTTAGGTATTTTGGCAATGTCGGCTATAGTAGTTTTAGAACTATGTATTTTCCAGAACTATGTATTGTCGGCTAATGTTAGATGTTTCTAGATTATTATAAACTTCCTATAAAAGGGAGTGTGATGTATTCATTTGGAGTATAAAAAGTCAATGAAATATAATTAATTTTATTGTGCCGCAGCACATTGTGTTCCGTGTGTTCCGTCTTTTTATTATCGTATGCCTCTGCCCTCCCATCAGACTGCAAAAAAATCAAAGCGCCTATATTCTTCATAATCACCGCTATTGAAAATTAAGCACACGTTGTTTCCACCAAAGAAGTGGGAATTGTATTTTCCAGAGATGACTCGTATATGGGATAGGAACCGGACTTAGTCTGGCAAGTGTGGATGAGACAAGAAATAAACTCAATTTTAGCAAAAAAAAATGAATGCTTTACATCAGAACCTTTTGCATCGTCCATACTTGTGCAATAACATATAATTTTCTTCACCTGTTTGCTTCACCCGCCATCACTGCATAGGTACAAAAACAATTATGATGCTCTCATACTAAATGATAAAGTAAGACAGCAGAAACGATTTAATTCAAAATAAGATTCATTCATATTTTAATTGGATAATAATTACATTGCTCTAGATTGGCTTATAAAGCCTTTATTTTAACTGAAAATATAACTAACGAGAATGTAACTTTCCAACTACTATCTAACTATAACATAACATTTATTAATCTTAACTATAATACTTAACCTAATTAATGAAATAATCCGATGGTAAGGTTAAGAGGATACTAGGCCCATTAAGAGAACGAGAGCCAACCTTAAAAGAAAGACAGATATTTCTCGTCCAGACCTTCAGGAACTCAAAAAGGTGGCACTGACGATGAATCGGCTAGAAGTGGAGGTCGCTGAGACCCTCAAGAATCCGGTGTCTATCTTCTGGGTTTTTGTTATATTGTTAGTTTGCTTTTTGTCGGTTTTTTTTGCTACCGATTTTTATGGGTATCTTTTGGGTATTATTGTTTTTTTTAATCTTTTTCTTTTTTTAAAGAATTTTGGATCCTTTTAAAACTTATTTTTTACATAATTAAAAACAAGAAGAAAGTAGCCTATTATATTAATGAGCTGAATGTGAGTACTCAAGAGAATGTAAATATAATTAGAATGAGTACTATTGAAGATGCCTATCAATTTTCCTTGAAGATGGAAGAGAAGCTAAACAAAAGTTTTTAAAGAAATAAAAGAGGAATAGGTCATGGAGAGATGACTAATAAATGGTCATATGGAGACATAATCTAGTAGCAGCTAGAGCCAGAAAAGGGATAATTTTGGAAGGCTTTGTTGTGATGGATGTCAACAGGATCGTTGGATGAATAAGATCAATCCAAGTTTTCATTTTGTTTGGGATCATACAATTCATCATTTGCATTAGGGTTTTGATGTTTTCATTTAGTTGATTATTTTCTATCATACAAATCAAGGTTTTCTTACATGTTTATTTGATCATTTGCATTAGATTTTTTTGTGATCATTTAGTTAATAATTTGTTTTCATATAAATCGGGGCTTTGTTACTTGGGATCATTAAGTTGATCATTGGTTTTCATACGAGTTAGGGTTTTATTGATGATTTTGGTCATTGATTATTTATTGTTGATATGTTTCCATTAATTTTGTCGCTGTGATATTTCCTTGGATTTCAAGTTTCCAGTCGAATGGATACGGTGGTAGCTCTTTGGAATCCAAATTTTCATTCATCAGCTGGATGCAATGTTATGACTGGAATTCAAGTCAATTCCATATATTCAAGATATTTGTGTAAGTGATTCCAAATATATTAATGTTGCACTAGGGTGCTATAAACTAGTAAGAGGCAATCGTACGACATATTAACGTTGCCCAAGTATCCGCAAACATACGGTTTCTCTTAGAAACATACTTTTACCTAAAACAGTGTTCTTGTGTTCTGAGTTTGTGGTTAGATAGGGAGTTGGTTCTTCTAACATTAGGGATTAGTACTCCTTGGGGTTTGTGCCCTAAAATGTGAAATCAGTCTGATTATTTAATTAACTTTTTTGTTATTTGTAAGGCAGGATTAGGACAAAAGATCTTAACAACATGTTTCACCGCAGTTTTTCTTTCTAGAGTTTTTTTTACGTAAATTATAATATTAAAGTGATTCTTGAGTGATTGCTATCTCCTAAAAACTGCTATCATGTTTCTGCAGTCTAATTAAATTTTGTTTTAAAAGCTAAAGTGTAAAGGTTCTGATTGATCCATTATATCAATCAAAATGACAATGAATTCTCAACCTGTATGCGCTTGAAAAGGAGTTATCCTATCCAAGACTTTATGAGAAACTTTTACTGTTTTTCATGTGGGAAAAGGATAAAATAGCTAGGCATCCCATTTGTAATCCCTTATTTTGAGGAGCTTGGACGCATGTAAGGAGTTGTAAGTTCATGTATCACTGTTATGACAGTCATTATGAATTCTTATGATAAAAAATATGACAAAGACTCATATATATGGTTTAGGGGTGCTTGAATTAGCTAGATGTCATATAACAATTGTAAGAAACATTTGTGAGAGGCTATTTTAGGAGGTTGGTGTAAGTTTTTCCAAGTGCTTTTGTTGCATGTTGTTTGGTGATACCACAATGGTATCATCCTTAATTGGGGTCTTAAGTTAGAATTCTTCATCTAGTCGCTCTGCCATATTTTGGAGAAGTTTATGGAGAAATATAGTGTTGTTGTAATCTTCATTGGATTAGTAATATGTTTGCCTCTTTTTTCATGGTAGAATTTTTTGTTTTTCTACATAAATTTGGCATTTCATGTGTAATCGTTTTCTTTTTCTTATTTTGATTTTATAATAATTTTATTAAGGGTTCTTTAGTTGTAAATTTTCAATAACTTTTAGCTTAAATTCATATTGCATGCTCTTTTTACCTTGTTTTTCAATAATTTGAATAATACCAAAAGAATTAAAAAAGTGAATTTTCTAGGTTGAACTACTTGTTAATCTCTTTCTTCCATTTCTTTAAGATCTTTTGATTTTTCTACTTTAATTATTTATCCCATACATTAATCCCTAACTTTTCTTAAAGAAAGAAAGGAAAATCAAAATGCAGTTACTTACGACCTGTCATCTTCAAATATATTTAATTAGTCTTATCATCTATTAATTGAACTTCAATCTAAAAATGTATATAGACTGATTTCTTACTTTATCTTCTGCTTCTCTAGATGATTGTCTACTTCCAATCTATGTACAGTAACATTATTTCAGATAATAACAATAACAAAATTAATTTATAGTTAAATTCTTGTATTTCATGGGATAGGGTGGGACAGCTGGGGACCCTAAGAAGCCATCCCCAAAAATTTTCAAAAATCTTCCAAACATTTCCAGAATGGAAATGCTGCAGAGACGTTTGACCATTTTCAAGATAGCTTGGCACATTTAGGACATCCCATAACTGCCGTCCAGACATTCCCAATAAATTGAAAAAAAGAATATAGTTAATATATTTTTTTTTTTATGTTAAACATGACACTGTGATATATGTGGGAAATAATTTCTCCTCAGCCAGTGCTGACTCATTTCTCCTCCTGCCACCGAATGCACAGTATCTGATTTGTGCTTATCTTCATGTTCTGTAAAAAGCAGATTTGAAAATCTGATATGTTTTTATCCTCTCTGCACAACATCGGATGGTTACTTGCCTTGTACTGCAAGCTTTATAACCAACATTACCAATCAGATTTGTCTGCAGCATGTTTTGTCATCATTCTCTCACCGTCAGTGAATACTCTGATTTATTCTTATCTTGGTGTGCTGGAAATCAGTATTTTTGTTTGACGTATACTCCAAGTCTTCCAAACTGCCTTTGCTCATTGTTATAGGAGATATTTCCTATATATATGCATTATCTCTTTATTTTATTTTCTCTGTTATTCTATTATTGAGTTTATATGCTCTGTCTGGTATATTTCAGCTATTCTGTTTTCACCCTATTTCCTTCAGATTGGTATCAGAGCTTAGGTTGGAGATTTTGAAAGAGAAGAGTGGTTCTGAGAGTTGAAAGATTGCTGAGATAAGAGCTGTTTTTCTGTGTGAAGTATTGTTGCTGTGTGTAGAGCTAGCTGAAGACTATAACTATCTAAAGTCTGAACTAAGATGGCCTCAAATAGTTTTCCCCAGTCACAGGTTCCCATTTTGATAGATAAAAACTATGATTCTTGGTCCATTAGAATGAGAACATTGCTGTGTGTTGATGTTCTTTGGGGATTTGTGACTGATAGATATCCAGAGCCTCCTAGCCAAGCAGGAGAGGTGGCTCTATCAAATGCCGATTGAAATCTATTAAAGGAGAATCAAAAGAAGGATATAAAGCTCTTGATCTTATTCACCAAGGCTTAAATGAGACCATATTCTCAAAGGTTTCTAGTGTAGAGTCTTCGAAGAAGGCTTGGGACATGCTTGAAACTTGTTACCAAGGTATATCCAAGGTGAAGAATGTTAAGTTGCAAATCTTGAGGAGAGATTTTGAGAATCCAAAAATGAAGGACAACAAGACTGTGGATTGCTCTATGACTCGGGTCATGAATATTGTCAATAAATTAAGACAATATGGAGATGACATCTTAGACAAGAGAGTGATTGAGAAAGTTCTCAGATGTTTGCCAAAGAAATTTCAAACTGTAGTTGTGCCCATAGAAAAGTTTAAAGATATAAGTAAAATGCATATAAATGAACTGACTAGTTCTTTGATTGCCCATGAATCAAGGATGCCAATGTATGATGATAATCCATGGGAGAATGCTTTCAAAACTCAACTACAAGTTATGAGAGGTAGAGGCAAAGGCCGAGGAAGGTTTAACAATAATAGAAGAAGCAACAAAACCTTTAATCAAAGAGACAATAAAATTGATTCAGAATTTGAAGATAAATTTCAAAGGAGCCCTTCTAACTTGAGGAGTAATAGTAGAAATTGGCAACAAGGAAACCAGAGGTATGATAAGTCAAAATTACAATGTTTTTATTATAAAAAGTATGGTCATTTTGCTAATAAGTGTTGGAAGCAGGCAAATGTCGGTAAGCAGTCTGCACATATCACAGAGGGATCTGAAGATAATTAGAAACCTGTGTTTTTGACCTGTTTTGTTACCCAAGAAAGTTCAAGTGATGTTTGGTTTTTGGACAGCGGTTGCAGCAATCATATGACTGCAAACAAAGAGTTGCTTTCCTTTTTAGACACCAACATTCAGTCTGAGGTAAAATTTGGCAATGATAACAAGCTTAGTGTTAATGGTAAAGGTGTGATTGTTGTGTACACCAAAAATGGTAAAAGAATAACAATAGATGATGTTTATTATGTACCTAGTTTAAAATGCAAATTGTTGAGCATTGGACAACTAATAGAAAAAAGGTACAAAGTGTTTTTCAAAAATAAGGAATGTACAATCATTGATAAGTATCCAAGCAAGCAGCTAATAGCAAGAGTAGAGATGACTAAGAATAGAATGTTTCCACCCACTATAAGAAATGTATTTTCTAACTCTTTGAATGCTTATAAAATTAAGAGTTTAGATGAATCCTGGTTATGGCATTTAAGATATGGCCATTTACACTTTGGTGGTCTAGAGTTGTTGTAGAAGAAGTAGATGGTGAAAGGGTTGCCCAATATTCAGAAACCATCAAGCTCATGTGAAAGTTGCATTCTAGCAAAACATCATAGAGATAAGTTTGTTTCTGGGGTTTCATATAGAGCAAAAACTCCATTGGAGATTGTACATGCAGATTTGTGTGGACCAATGCAAACACTATCATTGGCTGGTAATAGCTACTTTTTAACCTTTATAGATGATTATAGTTGAAAGACTTGGGTTTATCTTTTGAAGCAAAAATCTGAAGTTTTGGGGGTATTCAAAAGGTTTAAAGCTATGGTTGAAAAAAAGAGTGGAAAATATATTAAAGTTCTAAAATTAGATAGAGGAGGTGACTATATGCTTAATGATTTCATTGAGTTTTGTTAGGATCATGGAATTAAGAGATAGTTTACTGCTCATTTTACTCCAGAACATAATGGAGTAGCTGAAAGGATGAAACAAACCATTATGAACATGGCTCGAAGTATGCTAAAGGAGAAGCATCTATGAAATGAATATTGGGGAACAACTGTTATTAATTCAATTTATATCCTAAATAGGAGTCCCACTAAGAGTGTGAAGGACCATGTTCCTTAAGAAGCTTGGAGTGGTAAGAATTGCAGCATATATCATTTGAGGGTTTTCAGGTGTGTGGCTTATGCTCATGTACCCAAAGAGATGAGAAGGAAGTTAGATGACAGAAGTGAGAAGTGTATTTTTATTGGATACAATAAGGAGTCTAAGGCATATAGACTTTATAATCCCATCACCAAGAAGTATATTATTAGTAGAGATGTTGAGTTCATGGAAAAAGAGTCTTGGGATGGAAGCATAGATAAATCTATTGCAGAAGGAGTTGTCTTATCTCATGGAGATGATGATGCAAATGAGAAATCTATACAAGATGGACAATTGATTGCACAAGAACATACACCTCCAATAAGTACTCCAAAAAGACAATCTCCAAGTGCTGGCTCATCACAGTTCAGAACACCTAGAACTCAAGAGCGCGGTGAATTATCATGTCATATTGGACAACAAAGATCAGAATCAGAGGTTAGTAATGAATCAAATCCCACATTAGCTTCATTAAGGAATAGAATCAAAGGTCAGAAGAGTAGAACTTTAAGACAGCTATATGAGAATAATGATAAAATAGATCAAGTTTCAAATTTTTCACTGATTACATATGATCCTGTCAACTTTGATGAAACTGTTCATGAAGAGGTTTGGGTAAAAGCCATGAATGAAGAGATTGATTCCATAGAAATAAATCACACATGGAATCTAGTAGCTTTGCTTGAAGGTAAACATAGTATAGGTGTTAAATGGATTTATAAGACTTAGTTGAATGTTGAAGGCGAGGTTGAGAAGCATAAAGAAAGACATGTAGCTCAGGGGTTTAGTCAGCATCCTAGTATTAATTATAATGAAACTTTTGCACCTGTTGCCAGACTTGACATAGTGAGAATGGTATTGTCTATTGCAGCTCAAAATAAATGGAAAATGCATCAAATGGATGTAAAATCTGCATTTTTAAATGGAGTTTTGGATGAAGAGGTTTATGTTAAACAACCTCCAGGATATGAGATCGAAGGAAAAGAAGATAAGGTCTATAAGTTAAATAAGACATTATATGAATTGAAGCAAGCTCCTAGAGTATGGTATACCAGAATTGATGAATACTTAAATAGTAGAGGATTCCGCAGAAGCCCAAGTGAACCAACCTTGTATACAAAGGTAAATCAAGAAGGAAAAATTTTCATAGTTTTCTTGTACGTTGTTGATTTGATTTTTGTCGGAGATCCTTCTATAGATGACTTTAAGACTGCCATGAAAACATAGTTTGATATGACTAATTTAGGATTGATGAAGTATTTTCTTGGTATTGAAGTTACTCAATCTGAAGATAGTATTTTCATATGTCAATCTAAGTATGCAAAAGATATATTGAGAAGGTTTAAGATGCTGAACTGCAAGCCTCTTACAACATTGATGATAACTGGTACAAAACTTACTAAGAACGATCAAGGGTCAAATGTTCATCAAACTTTATATAAGAGATTGGTTTGAAGCCTTATGTATCTGACAACATCAAGGCCTGATATAATATTTTCTGTAAGTTTAATATCCAGGTTTATGGAGTCTCCTATGAGTACACATTGGCAAGCTGGAAAAAGAATCTTAAGATATATTGTTGGAACACCAAATTTTGGTATTTTGTATACATTAATTTCAGATTTTAAATTGATCAAATATTCTGATAGTGATTTTACAAATAGTGTTGATGACAAGAAAAGCACATCTGGGTATGTGTTCAGTTTTGGATCAGGTGTAGTAGCATGGGCATCAAAGAAGCAGCCCATTGTGACTTTATCATCGGTTGAGGCAGAATATGTTGTAGTGATAGTAGGAGCTTGTCAGACTGTTTGGATGAGAAGGATTTTGACTGAGTTGCTACATGAACAGACAGAGCCGACTCAGATTTATTATGACAACAAATCTGTCATTGCATTAGCAAAGAACCATGTTTTCCATAAAAAAAGTAAGTATATTGATACTAGGTATCATTTCATTCGAGAATTGATAAATGGAAATCAAATTTGTACGGAATTTTGTAGATCAGAAGATCAATATACAGCTATATTTACAAAGCCCTTGGGAAAGGAGTTGTTTGAAATTCAAAGAGAAAATATTAGAGTTTGTATGATGCAATGACAATTATACTTAAGATATATAGTAGAATTTAAGGGGGAGTGTTGGAAATAATTGTAATTTCTCCTCAGCATGTGCTGGCTCATTTCTCCTCCTGCCATTGAATGCCTCTATATCTGATTTGTGCTTATCTTCATGTTTCTGGTAAAGAGCAGATTTGAAAATCTGATTTGTTTTTATCCTCTGCACAACATCGGATGGTTACTTGCCTTTAACTGCAAGCTTTATAACCAACCGTACCAATCAAATTTGTCTACAATATGTTTTGTCTTCATTCTCTCACCGTCAATGAATAATCTGATTTATTCTTATCTTGGAATGCTGAAAATCAGGATTTTTGTTTGCTGTATACTCCAAGTCTTCCAAACTGCCTTTGCTCATTGTTATAGATATTTCGTATATATATGCATTTTGGGTGTAACTGATAGAATACAATTTTCGCTGAGAACAGATTTTGTCTTGTTTGCTGTAGCATACGATATTTCTGCAATTTTTAATCAAATAAGTATTAATTGGTATGCTGTAGCATACTGTTGTTTATTGTCTGATCTCTTTATTTTTATTTGCTCAGTTCTTCTATTATTGGGTTTATATGCTCTGTCTGGTATTTTTCAGATACTATGTTTTCCCCCTATTTCCTTCAATATAATCACAAAATTATAACAGCAAACAGTACTAAATATATTATAGGATTATAACAGCAATTTAAATTAATTATGATTATGTCTTAAGACATCTTGTGTTCTAGTTTGAACATTTTGTTGGTGAAACATCATTAGTATCACATCTCTGTTGGGCCACTGTACTTGTAGGCTTTGTACCTTTGTTGTGGCATGTTGACCTCGTAGATTTGATCAAGTAAAATGTGGGGATGAAGTGTCTTGTTTGTGGCCTCACCGAATCATAGGCTTGGGTCACAAGTGTTTCACATAGAACCCGTGGAGTGTTATGCCAACGTCACATGTCATGTCAGCATTGATGTGCTGTTGAGTTTGCAGGTTTCAACAAGTTAAATGTGGGGATGAAGTCTCCTGTTTGCAGCTTCACCGAACCATAGGTTCAGGTGAAAAGTGTGACTGTCATACTAGCATCACATGTCATGTCATGTAAACATTGAATTAAAAAGTTTACCAGGCATTCAAATTATATGATAGTTAACACTACATTAATAATTTAGATTTATTACTTTTTATTCTCCATTGTCTGATATCGAAGTACAGATAAACAAATTTTAGAATGTCATATTGGTTGACATCATCCAACATCATTTTAATGCTGTCCTCTAATTTATATAATTTTTACCATCTTTTTTTATAGATATTTTAAAGTTTAATATGTATAGCCATTCTCTTACGGTGCCCAGAAAAGTTGCCCTCAGACTGCCGACTCGCCATCCCATCTTGGAATATAAACAAGAACACCATATATCAAAGATAGACAAGAACACTATCTATCAAAGATAGGCATTTATTTTTTAAAACCTACAAAATATGTGTGTTTTTACACATTTCTCGTGGAATTGTGGAAGAGGTTTTTCTTTCTAACTCAAATCATTGGCTCAATCCTATTCCAAAGCAGGGAAACGGAATTGAGGAGGAGAATGCTAGACTTCATCGAGAGGTAGCTCTGTTTTCTCGAATTGGCTTTTCTATTTTTTTGCACTGCATTTCTTCTGGTTGATTAAAACAAAGGCACGTGTCTACAGGTTGAGCAGTTGAAACAGCGATCCAATTTGCAGAATAACACTTCAGTGGAATTCCTGTTGATTGAGCCTTTGGATACTCGTGATCAGTCTGAGTCACGTGAAAGAATATATAATTCCTGCACTCCCATAAGCCAACACAATAGAAAGATTCACCAAAATGAGGCTTCAGAAGCATCCTTGCAATTGGGGTAGGCCACTTACATTTCACATTCTTCTTGATTGGATTTACAGGGCATTATTAAATGATTGATAATATTATGAGTCTATGACAAAAACTGTTTGCTGTTTCAGGTTGTCCATTTGATACCTGATTTGGTATTCACTCTGGAATCAAATTTGCTATTATTTAAAAGTTTAAACTTATTAACTTATCTATGAAACACAACATGCATTCATTATCAACGCTTCTGATTCAATTATATTCAATCATATCCCTTGTTGATTGAATAAGTGACTAGACTGAATTTTAAGCAGCATAAGACCTGAATTGTGATAAGAATCGTTTTATGGAATATTACACGCTTGATTTCGACGATGGAAGGTAACAAAAAATGTTCCGAATATTAGAATTAGAATATAATATGTTACCAATGTTAAAATTAGAATATAATCGTGTATTAAAGATTTTACCTCGACTTTAAAACTACAATGTTAATTCAGATTTCATCATGTTATAGACTTAGAAGACATGTATTTCGTTGGCCAAGGTTCTCGTACTTCTGATTACATATACATTACGTACAGAGCAAACTTTTCATAACAAATTTTTCTGTGAGTAAGTGACTGTTTATATGGAAGTGCCAACCATGTAAATGAAGGCGTGGTGGAGGGAAAGGTGTTGTAAAACGAATGCTTGGCAATTTTTATGCCCTCTATAGGGGTTATAATATATACGATAAAATTTGGCTTCTTACAGTGATAGAATTGTCAGCGTGTTTATGCTTCTATCATGTAGGGTTTATTCCAAAGCCTGAAACCCTCATGGGATTTGTACTTGAAATCACGTGCTTTATATTTGATGGTGACATGCTAGGCAACTGTGAAGTCACTTAAATCACATTGAGTGTAGCATTCGCCTCATCAATCGAATTGCTATGCTTCTAAAAATTGTGTTGTGCATTGTTACCAGATATGATTACTATATATGTCGGGCATAGACATGTGCAGTGCAATTGCATCAAAGAGTGCGTAAAGGCTAGCTGGGATTGAATGTAAGCATTCAAAATAGGTGTCACTATCTGATTGCATCACGCATTCCCTTCGCAACGCAACTTAGTATGAATGAATAAATGAAGAAATTTTAGTGACGTTCATAAGATCAGCGGTCTAAGAGATGAAGATACAACCAATTAATCTGTTTGTTGAAGTTTCTCCAAGTACGCGCTTTTATTGTGGATCCTCATTATGAAAGTAGCCGTTTTGTGTAAGTTTGCCTCTTCAAAAAGTTCATTCAAACTGCTCACATGTAAGTTGTCTTCATAATGATTGCAACTGTCCTCATAAGCAGCGCATTCCATAATAAAATGTCACTCCATTTCAACCACCCCTCTGCTGCAAAAATTACAAGTTCTTTCTTCCCACATCTCTTTGGAAACTTTCTATCTACCAGTTTCGCATCGTAAATGATGAGAGCTGGTCCTCAACTGAGCCATCAGAATTGTTGCCTTGCCTTTAATTCTGGAACCTAAATACTATTGATCGCCATGGTCCCACTTGGGGTTAAATTCTTTGATAGTAAGCTTTTTTCCTACCTTTCTGTTTTGTCCACATTACAGTTTTGAACTTCTCTAAAACCCACTTTTTCATCTCTATATTAGTGTTTTGGCACTCATGGAGATTTATGTTCCATTTGTTTAACCACTTGCTATTTTGTTTCTTCCACGTCTTTCCTCCATTCTAACTCCTCTGCCACTACCATCCTAGGCCAACGATGCATATCCATATTACTCACTTTTTTTTAAGTAGCATAGCAAGCGAATAATTGTTGAGGTTTCAATCAGAAACATACCAGCCTCTGCCAAGAGGGTCTCATATGGGACCGTCGACTTGACCTTGAGACTACTAGTGATAAGATATTTTTGGATTCTTTCTATATGCCGCCATTTGTGATTTGACATGTTACTCCCCCAAACCTCACACCCATAGAAAATAACTGGAACTACCAAGAGACCAAAGAGAGTCTTCCTAGTCTTCCAATCCCATAGCTCAGCTTTCATGCATCTATTCTGAAGGAGGTAAGAGACTTTCCAACCCGCTTATATTCTTTTTGATCTACATGTCTCCCAACTTAACCTATAGTTGAAATCAATTCCCGGGTACTTGTACTCGTCCACAATCTCTAAAGAGCAGCCCTCGAAAATAAAAGTATGCTGATGTTTTTTCATTTTCAAAGAAAAGATAATGATTTTTGTCTTAGAGGCATTAACTTGCATCCCCACCTCCTGGCAAAAAACTCCAAATTTTTCAAATGCTCTCTCAATCCTTGGGCGGACTTTGCAATAAGGATAAGGTCACCAGCGTATAAAAGAAGTCTCACCACATAACCCGCCAAATGTATGTCATCCCCATTGGCCTTGTTTAACTACTCCTCCAATTTATCGATGTAGAGACCAAACAAATTAGGGGATAAAGAGAACCCTTGTTTGACACCTATGTCACTCCCAAAGCATTCAAACATGCCCTCCTTAGTTATGATTTTGGCTCTGACCCGCTCATACAACTTATAAACCGCAACCCTTAACTCTATTGGGACCTCTAGCTCTTCCATTCTGTGCCACAACTTATCCCTAGGAACAGTGTCAAAAGCTTTCTTAAAGTCCACAAAACAGCAAAAGGCTTCTCCCCCTACTTCTCTCACACTTTTTCAATGAAATGTCTTAGAGTGCTGCACTAATCAATAGTGAAATGTTTTGGTCTGAATCCCGCATGTCCCTTTACTCTTCTCTCTTCTTCTTCTACCCAATCTCTGATTCTACGCTATAACATACTCCCAAAGAACTTTCTAAAAAAGGGATTCACCATAATGATATGATAATTAGAAAGATTGACTTTTCGATGAAACACAACATGCATTCATTATCAACACTTCCTATTCCTACATATCCCTTGTTGATTGATAATTGATTGGACTGAATTTTCAGCAACATAAGACCTGAAATGTGATAAGAATCGTTTTATAGAATATTAAACACTTGATTTGGACGATGGAAGGTAACATAAAATGTTCCGAATATTAGAATTAGAACATAATATTTTACCAATGTAAAAATTAGAATATAATCGTGTATTAAAGATTTGACCTCGACTTTAAAACTTCAATGTTAATTCGGATTTCATCATGTTATAGAGTTAGAAGACATGCATTTCGTTGGCCAAGATTCTCGTACTTCTGATTACATATGCATTACGTACAGACCAAACTTATATATATATAAATGTGTTGTCATAACAAATTTCTCTGTGAATAAGTAACTGTTTATATGGACGTGCCAACCATGTAAATGAAGGCCTGGTGGAGGGAAGGGTGTTGTAAAAGGAATTCTTGGAAAATTTTATGCCCTATATAGGGGTTTTAAGATATATGATAAAATTTGGCTTCTTACAGTGATAGATTTGTCAGCGTTTTTATGCTTGTATCATGTAGGGTTTATTCCAAAGCCTGAAACCCCCATGAGATTTGTACTTGAAATCATGTTCTTCTTATTTGATGGTGAAATGCTAGGCAAGTGTGAAGTCACTTAAATCACATTGACTGTAACATTCGCCTGATAAATCGAATTGCTATGCTTGTAAAAATTGTGTTGTGCATTGTTACTATATATGATTACCATATTTTTTTAAGATTCTAATGTATGATAACTGAGACAAGTGTGTTTTAAGTTTTAGATTGTAAAGTAGGATAACTGAGATTAGTATATTTTAAAAATTCATCTTCTGTTGTTAGAAGTTTTTATTGTTAAGCTTTATTGTTTATTTCTAATGAGGATAGTTGCTATATTTTTTGAATTCTCACATGCTACCTCTGTAAGTAAGACCCGATGATGAATTCCCATAAACAGTACTGTTACCACAATTCAGAATGAAATAAGTGTATGCAAGATGGTAGGATGAAATGAAGTTTAGACCAAGATCTTTTTAATCAACATCTTGACTCCGCTAAGATACTAGAGTATAGGCATGAAAATCCTATCAAATATAGTTTAAGATAGAGAGGAGCTAACTAGATATGCAATCATTCATGTCCAAGCATACGACTTATTCTAATTCTGCTATTTTTGAATGAAAATCCATTATTGTTTCTCATATTTGGAGGATTGATCTAATGCAAGCTATCTGGATAGAAAATATAATGTTGACACCAATATATTGTTGGACTGCGAGGGCAAACCTATACTAGTTATGAAAAATGAATTAACCAAGAAAGTCTTTAATTGTGACCCTCAAGTAGATGTTAAGGTTGACTTTGATGCATTGAGTTAAGATTTAAAAAAAAACATTTTATATTGACATACTTTAGACTATGGCAGGTGTTGGAAATTGATTATATAAGCTCCAAGTACCAATTCAGCTGATGATGGTGATGGTGGTTAATGGTTACTCAACATTGATATCTTAATTAAGAATTTGATTTTACATAGTAATTTCTAATGTTACTCATAAATATTTGAGCTCCTTGAAAGCTAATATAGAATGTCATCTTTTAGATTATATTCTTATTGTGTCATATTATTTTATTGAATTGAGATAATATTTGAGTTTGTGCCTTTTAAGTGAAATATGAGATCTCTAAAGGAAATACCAAGGAATAAGTCATAATTAGTATTATCACTACCAATGATCATGTTTTGATTAACTAAAAACAGGTTTTGAAAGGACCAAAAACCTTTTACAATAAAACACCAAAAGATAGAGCGTTAGGAGAGTAAAGAAACTATAGTGAAACAACACCAGACGCACCAAAGGGAACCAGCAGATGTTCCCACAAGAAAGAAACCGAGACCAGAACAAAAGCCAACAAAAAGGGGCAACAGGATAATCATTTGGTCCCACCCTTATGTGACCTTAGATTGATATCAAAAGGAGGCTTGGAAGACTTTAATTTCTTTCCTTTGACAGTTTTCCATCCTTCCTCCATTATTAACACATCATTCCACCAAGACAAATTTAGCTGAGAGACCCACCACCTGAGAGGCAAGGCTGTCCACCCCAGCATTCCCAGCAGGGACAGGGACAACATCCCCCCTGGAGAGACCTGGGCGCTAGAAGCCACAACACCAACAGTCAGGATAGCTGAAATAGAGACAACATCAACCATCCAGGCAGGGACAGCAGCCGCAGTACCTGACAGAATAACATCAGTCTGACCTGGGACAGCAACCAAAACAATGTTTGGGACAACATCCGAAACAACGAAATTAGAAGCATTAGTAGCGGGATAATCCCTAGATGGATATCTAGCCGTACCCCCATCATTAGAAACTTTCTAAACCTTATAATGGTGGTCATAAACGCCCACCCACCAAGAGGGTGATTTTTTTGATTTTACCCTATCTGATAAACACCTGGCAGCAATATGGCCAGTCTTGTGGCACTTTCTACATCTAAACAGAATTCCCTCATAATCAAGGGTCTGGATCCAAGAGCCCCGAGGAGAGGCCACAACCAGCTTCTCAGGGAGAGCCTTAGAGACATCCACCTCCACTATGATACGAGCATATGTCGGATGAAAAATGTTAGAAGAACCTATATCAACCATCTAAGAATCCATAATAGCCTCCCCCAGAGCCTCCAGGACAGGGTCCATCCAGAGATGCAGGGGAAGATTCAAAAGCCTCACCCATAAGGGTATTTTATTGAAAGGTTCAGTAGAAGGATCAAAATCCTTATGCCACGGTTTGGCCATCAAGGGAGAATGGCCCTCCCAAGTGAAAGAACTACGCAAAATAGTGTCCCAATCTTCAATATTGTCAAATTTCACAATAAAAAAACCCCTTTCCATAGGGAATATATGAATAGAATCAGACAAAAAAGGATCCCAATGCTTGGAAATCCAAGCATGCAAGTCTGAAAGAGAGGGCCAAAAACCCCTGAATCTAAAAATAGTAGCATAAGAGGAATAGTCCTATGCAAGGTTAAAAATCTCATCTACTATATCCATTTTGAAATTTACTACTAAAGGGTCACTTACAGGGATAGGCGTAACAGATATGGGACGATGATCACCCAGCCTAGGAAGAGGAAGATCATAGGATAAAGCCTCATTAATATTTGCTTCAAAAGAAGCCACATCAGTGTAAGAAGCAGAACCAACATAACCACAGGCCCCAGCCACAAAAGGTTGTAGACGCACCACAACCCTCCCCCACCAAAGTTTCCTAGCCCAGCCAATGTATCAACAGAACCCGACGAGCAGGAAGAAGCAATGGGAGAATGGTTCAAAATTCCATTCGAGTAGGAAGCGGTAGGAGACAGTGTGTATTGATTTTTTTGTGGACTGAACCAAGGATGTAGGCACTACAGGAAAGAATCCCCACCATTTCTCCAAGGCTCTACCAATGATCATGTTATGAACTCTTTGAGAAGTATTTTTTGTTGAGGATATTGATGTTTTAGGCTCATATAAGAATGAGAGTCTTTAATAATGTTGCTAAGTATTTAAGTCCCGACGATTTTCAATCAAATCTAAGATGTGGCCATAATTGTAGTTTTTGAATTTTTTATTTAGGTATTGGAATATATGGATCCAAAGTTGAACCTCACATTCTACCTATGTGTGTGTTTGATTGAGTAGACTTTTTAAAGTTATGAGGTAGCTAAATTAGGTTGACAAGGCTCCTTTCAGGTAACACACAATGGGTTCATTATATCCACCCACTATGAAATTCTTAACCTTCATAATTACATAAAATGAAGGACTAGAAGTCTTATGTTCTAAATTAATGAAATATAAGACAGACAAATAGAAAAATAAATTTTGATCTAAAGCATTTCATTGAGAAGTTTAGAAGAGAATTAGACAAGTTTGCATATAAACATCAATTTGGTGAAGTTAAATACCTAATTAAAAAATTTTCAACCAAGGTACAAATTACACTCAGAGAGGTAAATTGTTTAAAAGCCTCTTTGGAGAGATAAAGGGAAAGATCCATATTTCTTGATAATGTAAAGAACCTACAGTAGCAAAACAACTGCCTACACTTGAGAGGAGGGCTATGCAAAAATGATTCTCAAATCTTTTCAACCTTTACAAAAATTTAATAGAAATAAACATAAATAACTTTCATTCCACAATATAGTGATTTACATAGGTGAAACCCCTTCTGGAGAAAAATGTGACACTTCAAAATCCACCCAATATATTATTTAGAAATTAACAATAGATTATAATATACTTTTAGAGCAAGCTTCTCATAGGAGTATCACCAACAGAGATCCATAGGCAACACAATAGCTATCAGACTCTCATAATAAATCACAATGTGAGGTCTTAATACAATGCCCACATAAAATAGGGTTTCCTTCGACGACAAACAATGCACACAAAATATCGATAGTTGGATCTATAATATAATCCAGTATATGGTAAGGACTTGCAATAATAAATTATAAATCATTTTTTTCATGAGCTTTACCCCCAAAATACTCTATTGGAGCACAATACCCCTATCCCTCAACTAGTGAGGGGACTCAACCCACAAGGGGTTACCACGTGGTCAATTACAACTCCCCAAGCTCACATATCAATAGTAACATTTTATCACCGATACTTTTTTATTATTGTAATTTGAGCAGAGAAGGAAGAGATTAAGGGACTGAGAAGCCAATCACAAATCCATCACACGTTCAGGCATCCATAAAAAGGAGAAGACCTTTCAAGATTGTCAACCTCCTCCTTCACGAAATACATCCCCACCGCTATAGGAGATTCTTCCATCTCCATAGGAACCTCGAAAGAAGAAGAAGCAACTAGAGTGCGCAAAGTCGTTACCATGGCCATCAGAAAATATCCCACCTCAACAGGGATCAGCATAGCCCCATGGTCAACTACCAACTTCATCCAAAAAAAACCAATCAAAGACCAGATCGAGCCCTTGCAAACTATTAGGAAATTACTGCCCCCAAAAGAAACAAAATCGTTGTCCATACTAGCTACCATGGAAAGTTCAAACAAAAAGTGAAAAAGAAACCCAGAGCTGTCAGCAACTCCCATCAAAAGCTAGTTTCAAAGGACAAAACACCCTACCAGAAATCAAAGTTGCCACCTTGTTCAAGCACATAGTAAGTAGAAGCAATGAAGATCAACAAACTTTTCTCAAGCCCCTCCAAGAGCTAGGGCATCACATTTCCACCAACCATAACACGACCGACCACACCGTCGGTTACCACAGAAGCATGAAAATAAACTAAACCACAGATCTTCCCAGCAAACAGTGGCTAACAAAACATCAGACAAGGAGGCTCATACAATAATCTTAGAAGAGCTCCAAGGCTAAAAAGCAGCAGCCACCCCAAGAGTTTCAGCTCTTGAAACCTATTGGAAGCCACGAAGAAAACTAGAGCCAACAAAAGCTCCAACAACCCAAACTTCACCTGGAATAGCAGAAATCTGACACCACTAATCTTCCTGCACCTTCACCAAACTCAGAATAGTCTTCACCGAGCGCGCAGGGTCCATGGAAACAGAGAATGGGGAAGGCTCCTGCAGCGACCAACATAGATTAAACTTTAGACGAAACTATACAATCACATTTAGCATACATAGCCACGAGAGAAATTCCCAAAAAATAATCCCTCCTCATATCCACTTCTTACAATAGAATCGTCTAAGCATAAATGATTGGCCATTTTTATAAGACGCAGCTGGAAATTTTCTGGTGGACATGCTTTCAAGATGTGGAAGCATAGATGAGGTTCATGAGCTGTCCGATGATTCTCTAAAAAATTTTTGGTTTCATGCAATGCTATGCACAAAATGGATTTGTTGAAAAGTCTTCCAAAACGTGCATTCCAAGAAAATGCACTTGGCAGTTGTGAAGCTGATCTATGCAACCTTTTACCTGCATCCTCCGAGCCTTTGCCAAATGAGAGCTCTGGAGCAGCGTATGGACACCCATTAAAGCGTTAAGGATAGAGGAATTTTCTCAGATGGTGTAGTTGCTACTGCTCTGATAAACTTGTACGCAAAAAGTAAATGTGGAGGTAAGGTATGTGAGTTGTTCGACAAAATGTCAGAAGCACGAGAACTAGTTGACAAACTGCCTCAAAGAAATGTTATCTCATGAAATGCCATGATTGCAGGACATGCACAAAATCAATTTGTCAAGAATGTCTTCAGAATATTCACAATCTTCGTATCCTTTTAAGATCTTCAAGATTTTTGAATTAATGAAGCACTGTTATTTCATGAGGGGTTTTTTTTTACTGTGTTATTGAAATTACTTAGGAGAATTCTTTATAAAATAGTGTAGAAATATAAGTTAATAAAAAGTTTAATTGGTGCAAATTTAGAGTATAGAAATATAAATTAATAAAAGGTTTAATTGGTGAAATTTAAACTCCTAATTTTCTTAGGTGGTGGAGACAATTTCTGAAGTCATCCTAAATGTCCCCACTTAAAGTTACAAATTACAAAAGGTTCTAGATACTTCTATCTCATTTTTTTGACCTCATTAAACATCTTGTTTCATAAAAATAGTTATTTTTTGACCTCACCAAACATCTTGTTCCATAAAAAAAGTTCTTGAAACCCCTCTATGACCTCACAATCTAAAAAGTATTTACAATAGTGTTGCTTTTTTATTTGTGCCTTTAAAATGATGTCTTTCTCAACCATTTATAAAGAAGTTAGTAATGGTGTGAGATTCAAATTAAATGGTGTTTAATAAAAGATTAAAGAATTAAAAAGATTCCTAAATGTAGTTGGGTTGAAAGCTATAAAATGGTACATGCATTTTGTGTAGGAAGCAAAATATATCAAGACATGGAAGATTTTGTGTGCGAAATTGGAGAAATTGACTTAGAAGAAGAAGGTACAAGGGTATTTTCCATCTTCAAGGCATTTACTTTGTGATGTAGAAAAGGGGAAAACATAATTATTTCTATACTAAGATAATAAAGAATTGGCCATTGCTTTTGGTTTGTTAGATATGCACCCCACTAACTACTATTAGAGTTGGGAAGAACCTTCAAGTATGTGTCAATTGCCACACTACAATAATTAATCTTCACAATTGCGACAAGAGAAATTGTTTTAAGAGATTTTAATTATTTCCATGATTTTAAACATTAAGAATGTCTTTATGAAGATTATTGGTGACACTCAATGAATTGATTTGGAAAATTAGCTTTTACTATAATAATGTGTTTATGTCATACATAAACTATTATTAAAAGAGAAAGGTTTAATTTTTAGTGTTAACAGATTTTCTTTTCTTTTTTTCTTTTATATTTACACATTATGGACTTTGACATTGGCCTAAAATTGTATGGGTAGGGTGCAATGTAGATCGCTACTTATATATGTCAGTGAGATATCTATCAAGGATTAATTTAATGATAACATAGATATTTGAATTAAATTGTTTTCATAAAATCAACATACACATGATATGAAAAGTTAGAGGAGGTGTAGGACGAAAATAAATAAAAGGTGAGGAACGCTTCAAGTAAATAGAAATATGCCCTACTAGGAAAAAATGGCATACAGGTGCTCACAATTACCCTTGACATTGTGTACAGGTTTTTTAATGGATTAAATATGTTGTTTATTATCTATGTTAGGCTAACTATTTAATTACAATAATACAATGGACCCTTTGAGATAATGATATACAATTTCATTGATCCTTTCATGCACTTAGAAACATTCTACATGGTCTATGTAACAACAAGATCCCCTAATCATGATAGGGTATTTAAACTCCAGGTCCACTTTATCTTTGTATAGATCATCAATAGATAAAAGCATGAGGAGGTGGTATGTACTTAACACTTATAAGTCATTTGTACATGTTTTTTTTTTTCTTTTTTTCTTTTTTGGAAAGAGGAGGGTAAGGGAATGCAAATAGGGATAGGAAGATAAGTCACCTCCTCTTTCTACAACCATACATTTGGAAGAAAAATATCCTCAATAGGCTCAAGGAGAGACTCAAGCACTAATTGAGGATAAAAAGTCTATGCTAAAAGGAGAGTGATTGGACAAATAGAAATGGTAGAATGAATGCAATTAAAGTGTTTTATGTGCCAATTAGGTGAAGGCATAGAAAATTGTAAATGACAGAAATAAACAAACAGGGAATGAGCAGAAAGTTGAAGATTTGGAAAGCAGAGCTAAAGACTGGCCTGTGGGAAATTTTTTTTGTAGAAAGTTGTATGGATAGGCTAAAAGTTGACCTGTACTGAGGGACATGTCACCAATGGCATCCTATACCCAACATATTAAACCCTAATGAACAAATGTATAAATTGGTCAAATACATGAAGATGCTTGAATGTTCTTGGAATCTAAAGAGTTGACCTTGGAATGAGATGTAGAATCAAGGATGCCTTCACAAATGCATAGATTTATGCTTTCCACTCTTAGATCTTGAATGTTGATATGCATAAAAATACTTGCAAGAAAGGAGAGAGAAGAAAGAGATGAATGATGAATCTTCTTGCTTGATTGAGAATTCTTGTACTTGGCCATCATGGGATAGAAACACTTTTCAATTAGAAATTTTTTTCTTCAATTTGAATAATTTGGAAGAAATGGAGGCTTGGAGATGTTGAATTGAGATGCCTGCCTTGCTTGAAACCTTGATAGCTTGGTTTCCAAAATTCTTACATGTGATTGTTTGTTATACTTTCACTTGGTAATGGATGTCAAAATAAGCAGAAGAGAGGTCCTTTTATATTTTAAACCTTTATTTCCAAATTTAAATTTGATCTAGGTAGACCTCAAATAAATAAATCCTACTAAAACCCCAACATCAGGCTCTGACAAACTTTTGGGCCTAGAATGCCTGGGACATGATACCATTAGTGCCTTGTCCTAGGGATATGTCACCAATGGTAACTTGTACCCTCAAAAATGACCCTATAAAGATAGAGGATATCGGGAAGGAAGAAAAATAGTGGAGGGAGAAAATATAGGTTGCTAGGATCAAGCATAATGGGCATTCTAACACCAAAATACCAAAATAGCGGATAATATGTCCTAGTAAGTACCCCACAATGAGTGTTAACTTTTTTGGAATATACATTTAGCCGCCACTTTAGTACGAGTACGAGACAACCTCATGCTCACAGCAATGTAGATCAATGCATAAGAATGATCTTATCAAAGTCAAGGAGACAAAGAAACATAAAGCCCCCAAGTGAGTGAAGTCTTCATCAAATATGAAATCAAGATAAGAGAGGCATCCCTCAGAGAGAGAGAGAGAGAGAGAGAGAGAGAGAGAGAGAGAGAGAGAGAGAGAGAGAGAGAGAGAGAGAGAGATCTCTATCCTAGTTAGGAAATGAATTACTATAGACCACACAAGGAAAAGGCATTGCAAAAGATGACTTTGAAGGTCTAGCAAGCTATGTTATATTATTCAATCTATAAAAAATGATCAGTCCTTAAGGAAAACATTGTCACTATTAAGATATCTAACAAAAAGGATTATTAGGCCTAAAGAAATCATTGTCTCCTAAGGGATCAAGAAAAGAGATTAGGCCTAAAGAAATCATTGTCTCCTTTTGAATCAAAGAAAGAGGAGAAATCCTTAAGGAAAGCCTTATCTCCATTAAAGGATCCAATGACAAGGATAAACACAAGGAAATAATTATCTCCTTGGTCTTGCGTAGGAGAAGTTGTATTAAATCATTGTGTATGTGTGTGCAAAATGTGAAATGCCTAGTGGAGTGTATGCCCCCATGTTAAAACATTTGTAAGTGCCTTAATAGGAACAATATCTTTAATAGAGCATACATGTACCTACAAGAAATGTTTGTGCTATGAGATGCCCTGAAGAAAGGACAAGTTAAGGGAAATTAACACATGAAAAAAAAGAGGATGAAAGATATCTACTACCTCTATATTTAGTATGATCATATGATAGTAGATGTATATTATATCAAAATTAAATATCATCTTTCTGCAAGAGTATCAAAACTACAAGTACGATGGAAGAAAGGCATGTAGGAGTTACAAAGAAGTGTCTTTTTGGCTGGCATCACAAAGACCAAAAAGAATAGGTAGCTATCATTTTGCATCGTCCCTAATCTGACAACATAGACACATTTATGAATAGTGGAACATGCATGACATAACATGTAACAACATAGAGTAGAAGTGAGATATAAATAGAAGAGTGTTTACAACATTTCAACTCCTTTATCACCTTGCGCCAATGAAGTGGCAAGGGTTATTTAAGGAAATATATACAAAACATATAACATACAAAACATTACGGTGGATGAACATCACACATAACAATCAAAAACATAATAGGTTCAAGTCAAGCGTATCACCCGACGCCCCATCTCAGTTTGAAGTATTTATAGAGGGTGGGTGACACGCAAGAGGAGAAACTAATAGAAATAAGGTAGCAGACACAACTAAGAAGTGGGGGTGTGAATCAATTGTGTCCCAAGTCTCAAAACCTTAACAAAATCTTAACCTTAAATTTCATATGGGTAAAAGTACGAAGTTGTGTCGTACTTGAGGACCATTCTCGTAGTTCCGGCCGAAGTTGTTTCGGCCGAAAATGTTTCGCCCAAAATTTTTTTGGCTGTACATATGTGGCACAAACATGGTGTCGATGTGGCAAATGTGTTTCGGCCGAAACCAGTTCGGCCAGACCAGTTTCGACCAAAAAATAATGAGTAAATATAAGCCAACTATGCTCTATCGATGAAGAATTGGCATATATTTATATTGGGGGGTTTGGCCGGAACTGGTCCGGCTGAAACTATCTGTGTGGCATCCTATGTGGCAGCCAAATAGGCAAAAATTTCAAAATTACAGAACTTCTCACTTAGACAACTGATATCTTCATAAAAAATCAACCATTTTAAAAATATAAATATACCCTTTTGTAGAGCTCGGAGTCTAGATTATGGTAATATAATTTTTATTGTGTTTTGATTAGATATAATATATTTTAATTTGAAAAAAACTCCAAGTAGGTATTTTAACATTGAAGAACATGCTCGTTCGAAAAAATAAAAAAAATAGCCAATCATGTTAGAAAATTTTACAACTTATATGTAACACTAGAAGAGAGAGTCCTCTTCAGGAATATGTAATTTGTTTTTTATTTGGTTTAGATTTGCTAGGGAAAATGTGGAGGGAGAAAAAAACTGTTAATTTGAATAGTTATAACAGACAAAATATATACCGAAAACCAATCTTTCTTTTTTTATGCACTATCTGTACATGTCATCTAAAACATATTCTGAAATCAGAGGAAAAAAATATTATTTACATATATTAAGTTGGAGGGAACTAGACCCTACATTTTCAGCATTTTTTGCGCAATTAAAAAATGGACTTCAAAAATTAAAAAACTAGGTCAATAATTATTCAATTTTTTTTTAATAAATTATAGGCATAAACTACATCCAATTTTACACATTTCATTAGTTTACATCATTTTTAAATTCTAAACACAAATGCCTCTTTTATGTCATTAAAGTTTAACAGTTTTGCATGTCGTGGTCCTCTTCCTTTGTAAAAGTGTGACACAGGTTTGTAATTTTACCCATATCTGAATAATGAACATTAAAACAAAGATCATAACACATCAATGACATAACACCAATATTTTTGACATGGAAACCCCGTTAATGGAAAAACTAGGATAGGGATTGAACCCACAAGATGATGTACTTTGTTAAAAGCACAATACGTGGTTAAAGGTATTACAAGGGGAATGCACATGTATTTAGGCACACTTCCTAGAGCTCATTTCTCAAATACAAATAAGGGCTACAACCCTGATTGAATAAAAATCCATATTGGACAACAATCAACAAATCATGAATTGGTTGTTGGCATCTTCATTATGCCTATACAGTTCCATTGAAGTACATAATACCTTAGATCTCTTCCTAAATTGAATATTCTACTCATACCTCTTTACATAGTCTCTCATACATCCATACACATGATCCAATCCACTAAAGGATATTATATTTATAAAATTCATCAACTTTAGTCCTCAAGGTCATCCAAACACCTAATTAAAAATATTTAATCAAATACAATGCAATCTTCAATGTGATCAAAATCTTGTTGGCTAAGGAAAAAAGTATCAAAAATTTTATCCTCGAACATGATACAACTCCAAAAATCACACATCGACGTTAGAAACTTGCTACACCATCATGTCGACCAAGAACAATGAATAAAACTAGCACACCTCAAGAAAATAACCAAATACGATTACACAAATCAAAGTGATCAAATATCATGTATAGAACACAATCTAGAAACATCAAAAAGCACCATGAAATGCCACATTCACAACCAAAAATCTTTTGTCTCATAATTCAACATCAACTGTACACTGATCATCAGGAACACCAACATGATCCTCTATCACTTAAGAAAAATATCTTGTAATCATTCAAATTATGTACTAGATGAGATGATGACACACATCCATGTCCTAGACAGATCACCAGGTGAGAAACTAAAATATTGAATACCTGATCCACACCAAAACAAAAATTGTTACATTGTCTCTCCTTGAACAACCAAAATACCAGTCTCTAATCAAACATCCATAAATCACTCAAATCATGATGCTAACCTCTGTAAATTGACATAAGTCAGCTAAAAACATCCTTGAAACCATATGTATGTTTTCAGTATTTGATCTTCAACATATTAGTTATACTCAATCAATCATATCACTTAACATCTCAAGAATAACCCAGGAACTCTGTCTCAAATAGTAGAAATATGTTGACATCAATGAATAAACATCAATTTCAAGACACACATGCACGCACACACACACACACACACACACACACACACACACACACACATGTGAGCGCGCACGTNCCCCCCCCCCCCCCCCCCCCCACACACACACACACAATATTTCAATAATATCCCTCTTTTCCATTGATGGTTCAACATATGATGTGAAAAAAAATCAATGCACAAAGAAATCGTATCAAAAATACCACCAAGAGTATCCACAATATTATCTTTCAGAGTCTCTCTAACAAACCTTCTCCCCCAGAGAACAATCTCACCTCATAAGCTAAATCATATTTTTTTCACATGACTATCTCTTCACCTTTGACATCAATGACAAAGGTATATATGTGAAAAACAAATAGCTCTTCCTAAATCTATCTCTCCCAAATGAATGATAAACTGATAATCTGATAAACATTAATCCAGATTGAATATATCATTGTATGAACACTAGATCGATTCACATCAATACATTTTTTTAGCTCTGATCACAAGGGGAAATTAACAAAATCTTACCTCTGAGATACTCAAAATTTTCCTTAGGAAAAGGCTTTGTAAAAATATCTACAATCTCCTCCTTAGTAGATACATAATCCACTCTAACTTCCTTCTCTTTGAACTTATCTCTCAATAAAGATACTTAATAGATATATTGTTGGTTTTTGAATGTAACACTAGATTCTTTAAAATATTAATTGTACTTGAATTGTCACAGTAGATAATAATAGGCTCATCATATTCAATTATGATATCCTTCAACATCTGATATCGAAGGGGACTCCCAAATTATTACTTCAGCTCTCTCATTGCAAAGATCACCTAACTGGGAGATAAATTATATTTTGGATAATGCCAGACATATTCTTACTCAGTTTTCAGATTTCAAGATTTCCCACTGTTATAGAGAAGCGAATGGGCTAGCTGATTGGTTGGCAAATCAAGGAGCAGGTTTAAAAACTGGTGTTATAATTTGGAATGGTGATAACCTGACCAAGGCCCTGATTATGGTCAAAGGACTTGATTGGTATAACAGGGAGGTTTCCTCGATTAATACAATTTAAGTTGACGAATGTGTGGAAAGTAGGATTCGTTGTTCCTTTTTCATCTTATGGTTTGGGTATGTAGCCCACATGTGTCGAAGGGTATTACACAATTAGCATTCACTTGGAAGGCACGTGGCACCTCGCTTATCACATATATAGTTAGATCCCCTAGGTCTTGACATCTTTTTAATTTTGCTCCCAGATTCCCTTATGCATACTTCGATCCTCATTTTAGACATGACATTTATAGCCTGTCGAATCAGTGCCTTTAGCATTCTTGCCTCTACTAGAATTGTACGAATGACAACATTGATTTATTATATCTTGTGGGGTCTGCTTTGTTTTTAGGGCCACTTGTGTGGTGTGACGCCAACACTAGATTGATATCTTTCTTTGCGTAAGATGAATTCACAGAGGAATTTAATAGTTTGTACATGGCCATGTGTTTGGGTTTATTGCAAATGTGTGCACATCACCAATTTTAAGTACGATTGCTGGGCACTCGTGATGGTTTTAAGGCTAAATAGGCAGGTGGGCACAGAGTATTAAGTTTCTTCTAGCTGAGGTGGTGCCTTGGTTTTCGGAAGCTTAGTTGTGAAGAAAACATATGTGGTATGGGCTCTATACATATATGGTGACTATATATATCTTTCAAACAGTTCGGGTCCCTCATATTTCTACCTTTGCTTGGTTGGCTCTGAGTGTGGATTCAACTCTCTAAGAAGTAGTGTGGTGGTTTCTGCATCGCAGTATGGAATACCGTCTGTTTAACTTTCACATCTGCATTCCAAGCTTAGAGTGGGAGTGCCCTGTGGTAGATGGTTACCTTAACCAACAAATGAACGTGGCTTTTAGAGCCCTTCCACAGCATGTCAAGGACACGGTCTGTACTGTTATTGGAGAGGATATTTTATATCCTTCTTCGCCCTGCAACATTCTCCATTCTCAGGTACTCTCTATCTTTTTGTCCAACTTTTATGATCTCACCCAGGACTATACCCCTTTCTTGGAAATGGCAGATAAGCTAGTTAATCCCAATTTTGTGAATATTGGTACCATTCATAAGGCCATTTTGGGATACAATCTGAGAGACTCACAAGCATGGGTAGGAGGACTATTTCCCCCAAATAGGCTAGAGAAAGATTTGGAAATTGTTAAGTTTTATAATTCATTTAAGCTCGACATTACGGCAAAGGACTCAACAGCTTTTAGGAAGAGCACAGCCCCTCTAGTGGAATTCATTCCAACCAATATCATGGCAGATGCTTATAACTATTTTGATAGCATGGCCATTATATTTAATTACTCAAAAGATGGTGGCTTGGATGTAGCGGGTGCAGGGACTTCACATGCGTCACCTTCTTCATCATAATCAATATCCTCCAGCCATCAATGCAAGTGTCCATGCCACTGTCATGGAAATGTCAAACCCAGGTAATGGTTTTTCTGCAATATCCTTTTTGGGGGTTTCTAAGATAATTAAGACTATATCGGCTTTTGGTATATATACTCTGTCGAATTTTGAGGATTTTGTGGGAATCGTACCGATTAAACTGGGGGACTATATAGGGAATGCCGATATACTGCTGGTCTTTTCTAAATTTTGTCAGATCAGGGATTAGACAGACATCTTGTTGTATTTACATTCTTGGTAGTTTAGCTAGATGATCGGCTTCCTTTGAAAACCGTTATCATGGCGTCTATTTGAGCCAATTGTAAAGGTGGGAATATTATGAACTGTGGATTTATCAATTGTAGTTTGTATTGGCAATGAAGGAGGCTTTTCTTTTTTGTTTCTTTCCCTCCAGAGCCTTTGAAACATATTTATACATTAATAAAAAATTATAATGGCTCAGCCATTTTTGCCCAAAAAAAAAAACATCTGCTTCATCCATACCACTTGTGTACAATTAATAGTAGTAACAATATATTTTACCTCAACAGTAGATAGAGAAATACAATCTTGTTTTTTTCTTGACCAAGAAACTATCCTCTTACCGAAGAATATTGCACCTCCACTTGTACTCTTTTTGTCATCAACATTACCTGTCCAATCTGGATCAATGAAAGAACTCAATAAAAAATCATCATCTTTAGGATACCACAAACTAGTGTCAATTGTCACTTCCAAGTGTCTGAAAATTCTTTTAACAACATATGATTCTTTAGGATCTACTTGAAATCTAGCAACTATAGACACTAAAAACTAGTCATTGCTTGTGGCTCACATTTTTAGCATGTCTCCTAAGTTGTATATTTGATTTTATTCATTTATAAATCTTTTTCCATTCTTCTATGTCTTTCATCACTAATTTTTGTACTCTAATTCTTCATCATATCCATATCAATTTGACCTTTTTTGACCATGATCAATTAAATAATTTCAAAATTGACTCTTGGTCATTCAAAATTGATAAATTAATTAACATGTCTCATTTAGGGGAAAATTCCTATTAATTATCCCTTTTATCCTAAGTCTTAAGATATGATAAATAAATTCTATTTATTTATCTCCCTTTTCCTATTTTCCCTACAATTATTTAATTTTATTAATTAATTGCTAATTCCTAAATGTGGGAATTATTGATTTCTAATATTAAATATTACCTCATTTTCTAAGTGGTATTTTATCCCTAAATTTGTGCTTCCACTCCCTAGATTTTAGCCTACACTTTCTTACAACTTCCTTTTTAACAATTCTTTCTAATTTGTGTCATTTTCTAATTACAACTCTTCCAATTATCATAAAATGTCATACTTATGAATTTTTCCAATTCTAACTCCTTTTAATGACTTGTTATAATTTTGAGTCTTGTTATACAAATGGCTTCTTTGTGGTGAAACTAGATATTTATAATATTTATTTCCACTTAACTCTTTTTTTTTTTTCGTCAACTTGGTAAAGGCAATTTATAATTTTTCATCACTTAACTTGTCCTCTCTTTTAATTTTTTCCATCTATTGTCTTGAGTTCTAATTTGATCTTGGCCATCCAATCTATTCAGAATTTTCTATAAATTGGACTCTCATTTCTCATTGTTCCAACCACATTTCTAGTATTCTTGACCTTATTTTGTCGAATTTTCATTTTTTATTTAATCCTTTTGTGCAGATATCAACTTGACCAACATCAAATTAGAGAATAAAGAAAGAAAAACGAGGCTTCATCAAAGGAATGGTTTTCTTATTTTAGCTTATATTTATGCATTTCATGTTGATGATCTTGTTGGTTTGATTAGGAATAAACTTTACATGATTTTATAGCTTTGTCGTTTTCTTTATCATGTATGTTTCTATCTTCCCAATTTCTTATTCTACAATTTTGTGACCCCAACATGAATGCTCCTACTAATGAGTTTGTGAGTTTATTTATTTGCATGCAGAAAAAATACAGGATGTTGAAGTCTAACTATGATCTATGCAGGGTTTTTTATTCTAAGCATACAATAAACTCTCTCTCTCTCTCTCTCTCTCTCTCTCTCTCTCTCTCTCTCTCTCTCTCTCTCTCT
>MU225293.1:8569928-8615513 GCA_018584345.1 Thuja plicata | reverse complement strand
GACCTCATAATTGATTTTTCTCAATTATCTGAATATTAAATTCAAATATTTGAAAAGAGGATATTTATTTAATAATTAAATATTATTTAATTCCTTTTTATGTGTCTCAGCTAAAGAGGGTGAATTTCATTTAATTAAAGTGCTAGGACTTTATTAATTAAATTAATTCGATCATAGGATTTGTTTAGCCAAATAGGTATTTAGGAATTACATGTGATGTATGATTGATACAGATTTAGGATTTTCTGTATTTGACACTCAGGTCGAGTAGAGTCAGTTAAAACTCAGAATTGCCTAGTACAATAGGACTTTGATGATTTAGAAGAACGACATATGCAACAAAATTGGTTATAGTTGCAAGATGCCAATTTTGGGGTGTTACAATACCCTTTAATAGCATGGAATAACATTGTTGCAGTGTGTACTATAAATTTTGTAGGGTGTAAGATGTTTTAGCGCGTGTGAAAATGTGAAATAACACAAGTTTTTTTTGAAATATTTTTGCATTTGTCCAATAGCAAGTTTTGTTTTTGTTTCCTCGATTTGATCCAATGGATACATCAGTGATACTTATTGATGATGTTATCAAAACCATGCATTTTTAATATAATTTTCAATCATATATTTGATATCATTTATATGTCAATCATGATAGGTTGATATGGTAGATTGATTTTCCTTTTGCAAGATCTAGAACTAGGAAAGTTGATGCGCTCAAGATGACAAAGTAGATAATAAGATTACTGATTTGATTGACATTAGATTATGAATTGGATGATTTTGATAGATTTATTTGTATTTTTATTTCAAAACAGGTTTCCTTTCCAAAACTGTAGGTTAAAGGCCCCTATCCCTTTCCATTTGATATGATTGAAGATTTTTCTGTTCATGGTAAATAAGTGATTAGATGATGCAGATTATGGTTTCTTCTTGAGATTCCCCAATGCCAAGTGAATAGGGTTATATTAACTATTGTGTGTGATGGATGGCACTCAGATCATAATACCTTTCATTTTCCCATTGGGTGAGATGACCATCACCCTAGAGGATGTTTATCGGATTCTACACATCTTGACCATGGGTGAGATAGTCTACTATGATTGGGTCTATGGTGGAGACATGTTTTGTCAGGTCTTCAGAGATCCTACTATTGGTGATGACAGTATCCCTTGGATATAGTTGTTAGTTGATGATCCTCTTCCTCTCATGCTAGATGGTTTCATCGGAGGGTTCTTACTACTAGATCGACATGGTCATGTATTTTCCGTAGGGTGGGGTGGAATTCTATAGGAAATGATTGTAAATCCATGTAGATTCACCAGGGGTTCATGCATCTTGGCCCAATTTTACCATAATTTACATCATATTGTCTACAGACATAGTTCTGTACTTTTTTTCGATGTAGTCCTTCTAAAACTTAGACTTGGGTGCACATTCCAGTTATGAGACCCATTGCTCCTAGGGTTTAGAATCCTTATTGGCCTTATATTTTTATATATGATGGAGTGATTATCCAGCCTCATCTAGGAAAGGTAGAGTATGGGCACTAGATGTTAGATGATATAGATAAGGTTTTTTCATGCCCTTGCATAGGTTATGAGGCCTGGGTAGAGGATGATATAGAGATTCCATTTATTTTCATTCCTCATTGGTTGATTGGCAGGACACCACTTATTTTGGAGAGATTTTCTTCATGAGAGTTTGGAGACAGTTTGGTCATACTCAGGGTATACCATAGGGTTTGGCTCTCTATGAATGAGTTCAGATAGAGAGATCTCTATGGGGATGAAAGGTTGAGTACAAGGTTTCCTGTGATGATTTATTGGGTCTTCATCATTTATTATGGGATTAGAAAGAGGATGTGACTGATGTTGGTGCTAGCTCTGAGCATGCGCAGTGATTAGCTCAATATCCTTTTCCTATGTGTGAACCCACAATAGTGGGTTACACTTTTTTGGAGGAACGAATTCGCCCCAAAAAGTGTGCCCGAAGAAAAATTAAAACTTACTTTCGATCGAAATTGACAAATAGTTTCAATCGCTTACTTTCGATCGTAAGTGAGTAACTTACGATCGAAAGTACCAAAAAGAGGTACTTTCAATCGAAAGTAATAAGTTACTTTCGATAGAAATTTAGTGAGTACTTTCAATCGAAGTAATTACTTACTTTCGATCAAAAGTCATTTAAGATTTTAGTTTCGTGGGGTTCTTAAGCCACCGAAACAGTCATTTTCACTGTTTCAGGTGGGTTGAAAGTAGCGTAAGGGGCTTTCCAAAATTTGGAACCTTATTTTCAAAAGGTATTTTATATTTATATTTATATTTATTTATTGTTTTTAATATATATAGTTGGTAGATATACATTTATATATGTGTATATATAAGCATGTATATGTGTGTATATGTGCACATATATATATGTATGTATATATGCACACAGACACACATGTGTGTGTGTGTATGCATATATATGCATGCATATGTGTATATATGCATCATGTATGTGTCTATATATGCATATATATATGTATGTACGTCATGTATGTATGTCATGTATGTATGTCATGTATGTACATGTATGTATATGTATGTATTTCATGTATGTATGTCATGTATGTATTTCATGTATGTATGTATGTCATGTCATATATATGTGTATATACGTCATTTATGTATGTATGTATGTCATGTCATGTATGTATGTATGTATGTATGTATGTGTACGTCATGTATGTATGTATATGTATGTATGTATGTCATGTATGAATGTCATGTATGTATGTCATGTGTGTATGCCATGTATGTATGTCACATATACATACATACATGTACAAACATGTGTGTATATACATACATGTAATTGATTTTACTTTGAAATAATGTAGCAAAATGTGTACTTTAATTTTATTCATCAATTAAATCAAGAAAACATATATGTAGAATTTATTGACAGTAAATAAAATCTTTTAGGTACATACATATACATACATTTATCATACATATTATTACAAATCACACATGGCAGATGCATCGATTCCCCCTGAGGAACTATTTATACGCACTAATAGAGAAATTGAAAGGTTGAAAGATTCTATAAATAATCTGACTAGCTCTACTGTCTATAAGAGCACATGTCAATCCATACTTAATAGCTTGATTAGTATTAGGGATGACATTCATGGTATTACTCCCTATTCCCCAGGTGTTATAGAGGCCATACTTGAGAGGAAGAGACAAGAGGTTGGCTCTGGTCTTTCTCTCAAGGAGGTACATGCTTTAGTGCCTAAAGAGACCCTGAAAAGGGAAGTTTTCCCATCTTATGCAAATGTATGGTATGTGAAGGGATATAAGGTTACAAGGTGTCAGGATCCTACCATGTCAGCATTGATATACTCACAATTTTTAGCTGCTCATGGTCGTTATCCAAACAAAGAGCAGATTCCATTGTACTTTGCACAATAGATTTATATTGAGTTTTTTTTAGGGATGGTAGTTAAGTACATTGATTTGTCAGCACATCTAGGACAGGAGCATGGAAGACTTGCTGATAGAGACACTTTTCATCGAGTAGATTGTGAGAGGCCAGTATACAGGGCCATTGTTGGTAAGAGGGCACCTGTGATAGCTCCTTCATTGGGTCCTGTTGTAGATGATGTTATCCATAGCACCCAGCTTTGAGTTGCGATCGATAGTGTGGGAGATCCTGTTGCAGATGATGTTATCCATAGCACCCCGCTTTGAGGTGTGATCGATAGTGTGGGAGATATTGCAGCAGCTATTGCATCCATATCAAGTGATCAGGTTGGCCAGTACTTGATGTCTTGACGACACTCCAGATCATCAGTTGGAGCATCCTCTAGCAAGACCGTACATGACATGTATACTACAGTGGGAATCCTTTTACTTTCCAGCCTAGAGGGACTTATAGGAGAGACAACATGGGTCACATTATCTATTTTGGCTAAGGATCTATTGGATGCTTATGCATTTATAGCAGCAGAGCATGATATCCCCATATCGAGTGTTAGAACTCATGTGGGTACTATTAGATAGGTCCAGCCACATGGTTCACACCTACACCCTAGCCATAGTGGAAATGCTCATGAGGATACACCTACATACCAGTCTATTGCTACAGAGGGAGAGTCACAATGTACAAACCCTTCAGTTAGTGCAGGGACTAGTTCTCTAATGTTGGCCTTGAGGATGTTGACTTCAGCATGGCCACTACACATTACCTAGATTTGCTGACACATGATGATACAAATTCCATGCCATCTCATTTGGTTAGTTCGTTGCATTCATCATTAGAGATATGTGTGCAGTCTACGCATGTTGCATATGTAGAGATGAGCTTGGACCAGACATAGAAAAATCTTGATATCTTGGTTGATAGGATTGAGGCTAGGGAGTCTGAGTACTATCAGGTGCCACCATCTATATAGGTATAAATTATCAGATTATATATATTTAATGTTACTTGATTTAAGTTGTTTAAATTTGCAATATTTCATCTAGATACATGTAAATTTATTGTTTTGTCTACCAGGATATGCCTCTTGTTACTCTTGCTTTGAGCACTGATCGTGTACGTCATTGGGACTCACTCGATGATGACATCAGTAGTGGATAGGTGAGTTTTTAATTAATTAATTTTTTCTTGTTTAATATAACAATTTATAATATGTGTACATTTATATATGTTAATTTATTTCTCTTTCTCTATAGGGTTTGCACATCCTTCACAACATGATAGTCACTTTGGGCATGACCGCTTAGTGAGGAGTCAACATGATGAGTCCTAGGCACTTTCATATTTGATCTAGACATATACATACATACATATTTTTGATGTTATATTATTTCATTTATAAATTCTAGAGTCAATTGACATTTGTATTGTACACTTTGATTTGTGTTTGACATGATTGACACATGTTTCATGCTTAGAATACTTGATCTTTATGTTTTATGTTTACATACTTGATCGTTGATTGATCTTTACATACTTGATCTATGATTGATGCTTCATGTGTATGTATGTGTTATATACTTTCATTCTAATCTATACTTTCACTCTAGATACATGTGTACTCTATGATTCATTGATCTTTAACATGTATGTATGTGTTATATATGTGTACTTGATCTCTATGTTTTATGTTTACATACTTGATTTACAATTAATCTTTACATACTTGATCTATGATTGATGTTTCATGTGTACATGTATGTGTTATATACTTTCATAGATATACTTTCACTCTAGATATACTTCAAGTGACCTATACATTTGTTGATTAAATGTACTTAACCTATGATATAAATGATGGTGTCTAGTTCATGCTTTTAAATATGACTGATCCTAATTTTAAAAGTATTTATGGAACATATTTAATTAATAAACAGTTCTATCTATAAAATTAAATTATATCCTAGAATTAAGTAATTTTGCAACATGCATGACCTACACATTCATATTCCAACTAAATAAACTATACATCAACATTCTTGACCTAGAATTAATTCACTAGATAAAACTAAAGTAAAAACACATCTTGAAGACATTTTTGAGATATTAAAAAATTGCTCCATTCACTATGGGCACCGATATGATAGAATGGAGCTAAGAAAACCTCTGGTCTCATTTGTGAAAAATCTAGTACAGATCATATTTCATGCGTGTTTTAGACCACGTCAATTGGTTTGGCTTGCTCTTGGATAACATTTAATATTCTCTCATGGTCATCAGTATCAAGTCTCCACTTAAGAACCCCACGTCCTGTCACTGGATGAAGAGATAGGACAGTGGCAATTACAATATGAATATACTGATAAACCTTGTTGTTAGGTTGATAATCAATAAAATGAGTCCAATGTTTTAATATTTTGATTTGCTTCAAATATGTTCCTTGCACAACAACTAAACCTGCACATACAAGTTCAACAACGTATACAAATAGATGTGAAATTAACCATATATAACTGTACATAATTACATCACAAGTTAAACCTCAATTGTAATAAATTTTAAACACAAACATGTACACTATTGACCTATTGGAAACATAATTTAATCACTTGTTTAATTCTTTGTTAGCTTCATCCTCTCCTTGGTGCAATGTAATAAATAGTAACTAACACATTCCACATTTCCAGGCTTTGCTATTATTACAAAAATATGTACTGCAAAATAAAACTTTTCAATTTGAGGTCTCTAAATATAAATTAAACATCTAAGTTTGTATATATGTCTTAGAGTGGATCTAAATTGAATAGTAAATATTAACATGTGTACATGCGATCTCTATTTACATGGACACATACCAATTTGATCAAACCTAAAATATGGTAATAATTAGTTGAAATCAACGGAATGTCACCAAAGATTGCATCCTCAATAGAATAATTTGTATTAGTAACATCTAGTGGAACCAAATTCCATTCACTAACATATCCATATTTTTGGTTGATACATTCACCATAGTTTTCAAAAATGCAGTCATAACAAAAGCATGAGTAATCTCTAGTGTACAATGACCACACATTACTATATGTACTCATAACTGAATGCAGAGATCTTTTTTTTTCTACCCTCTTGAATCCATGGATTGATCTTCTATCAACATCTGAACAAGACACATACATGTAAAAATTTAAGACAACTTAAAATCATATATATATACAAGTTCTTCAATTATTCAAGTGAAATAAATTTAAAGTACATACATATATTTAAACTTCAAAATAGGTGATGTTGCATTTATACCTGATATATCCCAGAATACTCTGAATGGTATGAATCGATCCAAACGTGATGCTGTGTGATCCAAAATGAATCTTGCACCACTCAACTACATCATGAGAATTATTTATATGATATCCTTGATAGTCTAGCTGGTACTTTCTTAAAGCATGTTTGATGTAGACTCCTACACCATCATGCTCTCCCTTTCCATGTCCACTCTCAAATGAACTCCAAAGATGTGGTATCTTTTGGTATCAATAATATCTACATAGTGTATAAAATAGCCTTGCTGATTTAAATTGTGCTGCACATCCATCTGACCAAACAAAATTCTTTTCAATTTTGATGCCTTTGTTTTCCAAATATCCAAAAAATGTGTTGAAGAAATGCTCAACAAAATGTATTTCATGCTCTTTATCATCACTAATGTAAAAGTGATATTCTTTCTTTATGACCCATGCTTGATATTTACTTTCAACACTATCCAAATATAATTGTGCATGTCGATAAGAAACATGTACCATGATAGTGACCTTCTTTGTATAGTAGTATTCTGCTTGAAGTTGTTTTTGAGAAACAAAAGTGTAATTTTATGCAAAGTCAACAACCAATAAAATTGTTCCATCTAGAAAAGTTTCTCTTAGTAGTTGGAACTATTCTGCTTTCCATTTAGAAAAAAACATGACGCATATATGGTTGTATTAATTTATAAAAATTCTCCATAAATTTTGCAACAAGTATCCCCTCCTCTACATATTCCAACCTTGTTGACTCTTTCCCAAATTTTTTTTTAGAGTTTATGTACTTTTAAATCTTAAATTTTACCATCATTACAATGTCGGTATCTTCTACTCTCAAAGTAAATTTAGCCAAATCCCCACATGTTTGACAAGTTCCTCTTATGCAATATATTTCAGGTATTTCATGATCAATTGATTTGTTACATAAGATTGATGCTATGAATTGGCTTGGATGTTTCAAAAAAGCATTTTGATAGCCATCACTTTCTTCTATCATCTTTCTAAACCCTTGATAGTAGAGATCAAATTCAACATGGTATCAACAACAACAAGTTTCAAAAGATTTATTTATCTTTACAAAATATGGCTTTAATCTTTCAAATATTGTTTGTCCAATCTTAATGTCAGGATTTAAATTACAAAATGAGAGATACAATTCATGTTGTGTGTTTTCCAACCAATGTTTTGTGTACTGCAAATACTCCTTTGGCCCAGTCCTCTTCTTGATAACATCTCTTGTATTTGGTGAAGGACGAGTACGATCATTCCAAAATGTCGTAGCCAAGTTCCTAATTATTTCGTTAATCCTATCAAAGCATACAACTCTACACATTAGTGCCCAATTACCTTCCAATGTAGTATCATCCAAATTGATTCTCCTTTTCAAATAATTTCCTAGTGTCTTCCTACTGTACCTGATATGAGATGAAAGTGAAGAAAATTGTCTTTTTTGGGACATGTTTTTATTTAAAATAGATGTCAGTATCACTCTTCTTGAAATGGACTTATCTACAGATCTAGTTGTTTTCCCAATGGAATTCAAACCTTCCTTAACAATTTCAATAATATTTTTTTGTATGTTAGACGCTTTTGTCCTATTCAATCTTGCATCTACACCCAAAAATTTAATGGCTCTTTTAACTCATCTTTAAGAAGTGTAATTGATAATAGTTGGGTTTTTTCAAGTGCATCAAGATTCTCAAATTGTGCAATTATTTCCTTAGAATTTTTATTCAATGCCCTCTTCATAGTATTTATGATTTGTTTTGCATAATATCTCAATTTTTCCACATCCATTTCAATTAAATGATCTATGCTTTTACGATTAATGTTTCTCTTCAACTGTTAGGCTAGACTAACATTCTCATTTTTTGCTTGTACTTGGGCTGCAAACAAAATAAAAATTTCTCTTAATAGCTCATCTTAACCTGGGAAAGACCCAAAATTCATAATTAAAAACAAAGAGACTAAATTGAGAGAGAGAGAGAGAGAGAGAGAGAGAGAGAGAGAGAGAGAGAGAGAGAGAGAGAGAGAGAGAGAGAGAGAGAGAGAGAGAGAGAGAGATGTGTGNGAGAGAGAGAGAGAGAGAGAGAGAGAGAGAGAGAGAGAGAGAGAGAGAGAGAGAGAGAGATGTGTACTTGTTTGGGATTCTAAAGGTTGTACTTGTTGAGATTGTTGACCTTATGATGAACCTTCTCCAACTTCTAAAGGTTGGGCTTGTTGACCTTGCGATGAGACTTCTCCAACTTCATAAGGTTGTGCTTCTTGAGAATTTCCTGTGCCAAATATATAATTATTTTAAACAAAAGTCTAGGAATAAAATTTCCTATGTCCTATTGTATCTAATTAGGGGACTAATAGGTCTAATTGTGTCCTAAAGGGTCTATTTAGGTGGACTAAAGGGTCTAATTGGATCAAATTAGGTCCTAATGGGTCTAATTGTGTCTAATTAGGTCTAATGGGTCTAATTGGATCTAATTAGGTCCTACAGGGTCTATTTGAATCTAACTAGGTCCTAATACCTTCTAATTGGATCTAATTAGGTGCGAATGGGTCTAATTGCATCTAATTATGTTTTAAAGGGTCTAATTGGATATAATTACATCATAAAGGGTCTAATTGGGTCTAATTGGATCTAATTAGGTCCTAAAGGGTCTAATTGGATCTAATTAGGTCCTAAAGAGTCTAATCAGATCTAATTAGGTCCTAAAGGGTCTAACTGGATGTAATTAGGTCCTAAAGAGTCTAATCAAATCTAATTAGGTCCTAAAGGTTCTAATTGGATCTAATTAGGTCCTAATACCTTCTAATTGGTACTAATTAGGTCCTAAAGGGTCTAGAATTGGATCTAATTAGGTCCTAATACCTTCTAATTGGATCTAATTATATCCTAAAGGGTCTAATTAGATCTAATTAGGTCCTAAATGGTTTAATTGGATCTAATTAGGTCATAATACCTTTTAATTGGCTCTAAATAGGTCCTAATGGGTCAAATTGGGTTTAATTGTGTCCGAAAGGGTCTAATTGGATCTAATTAGGTCCTAAAGGCTCTAATTGGTTCTAATTGGGTCTAATTAGGTCCTAAAGGGTCTAATTGGATCTAATTAGGTCCTAAAGGGTCTAATTGGATCTAATTAGGTCATAATACCTCCTAATTGGATCTAAATAAGTCATAATGGGTCTAATTGGGTCTAATTATGTCCTAAAGGGTCTAATTGGATCTAATTAGGGCCTAAAGGGTCTAATTGGGTCTAATTAGATCTAATTAGGTCCTAAAGGATCTAATTGGATCTAATTAGTCCCTAAAGGGTCTAATTGGAACTAATTAGGTCCTAAAGAATCTAATTAGGTCCTAAAGGGTCTAATTGAATCTAATTAGGTCCTAATTGGGTCTAATTGGATCTAATTAGGTCCTAATACCTTCTAATTGGATCTAAATAGGTCCTAATGGGTCAAACTGGGTCTAATTATGTCTTAAAGGGTCTAATTGGATCTAATTAGATCCTAAAGGGTCTAAATTGGTCTAATTGGATCTAATTAGGTCGTAAATAGTCTAATTGGATCTAATTAGGTCATAAAGGGTCTAATTGGATCTAATTAGGTCCTAATACCTTCTAATTGGATCTAAATAGGTCCTAATGGGTCTAATTGGGTCTAATTATGTCCTAAAGGGTCTATTTGGATCTAATTAGGTCCTAAAAGGTCTAATCGGGTCTAATTGGATCTAATTAGATCTTAAAGGGTCTAATTGGATCTAATTAGGCCCTAAAGGGTCTAATTGGATCTAATTAGTTCCTAAAGAGTCTAATTGGATCTAATTAGGTCCTAAAGAGTCTAATTGCATCTGATTGGATCTAATTAGGCCCTAGAGGGTCTAATTGGATCTAATTAGGTCCTAAAGAGTCTAATTGGATCTAATTAGGTCTTGAAGGGTCTAATTGAATCTAATTAGGTCCTAATTGGGTCTAATTGGATCTAATTAGGTCCCAATACCTTTTAATTAGATCTAAATAGGTCCTATTGGGTCTAATTATATCCTAAAGGGTCTAATTGGGTCTAATTGGATCTAATTAGGTCCTAAAGGGTCTAATTGGATCTAATTAGGCCCTAATACCATCTAATTGGATCTAAATAGATCCTAATGGGTCTAATTGGGTCTAATTATGTCCTAAAGGGTCTAATTGGATCTAATTAGGTCGTAAAGGGTCTAATTGGATCTAATTAGGTCATAAAGGGTCTAATTGGATCTAATTAGGTCGTAAAGGGTCTAATTCGATGTAATTAGGTCCTAAAGGGTCTAATTCAATCTAATTAGGTCCTAAAGAGTCTAATTACATCTAATTAGGTCCTAAAGGTTCTAATTGGATCTAATTAGGTCATAACACCTTCTAATTGGATCTAATTAGGTCCTAAAAAATCTAATTGCATCCTAATGGGTCTAATTGGAACTAATTAGGTCCTAAAGGGTCTAATTGGATCTAACTAGGTCCTAATACCTTCTAATTGGATATAATTATATCCTAAAGGGTCTAATTGGATCTAATTAGGTCCTAAAGGGTCTAATTGGGTCTAGTTGGATCTAATTAGGTCCTAAAGGGTCTAATTGGATCTAATTAGATCCTACAGAGTCTAATTGGATCTAATTAGGTCCTAAAGGGTCTAATTGGATCTAATTATGTCTTAATGGGTCTAATATGATCTAATAAGGTCCTAAAGGGTATAATTGGCTCTAATTGAGTCTAATTAGGTCCTAAATGGTTTGATTGGATATAATTAGGTCTTAGGTCTAATTGGGTCTAATTAGGTCTTAGGTCTAATTGGATCTAATTAGGTCTTAGGTCTAATTGGGGCTAATTAGGGTGTAATTGGATCTAATTAGGTTTTAGGTCTAATTGGATCTAGTTAGGTCTTAGGTCTAATTGGATTTAATTAGGTCTTAGGTCTAATTGGATCTAATATGGTCTTAGGTCTAATTGGGGCTAATTATAATATAACTGGATCTAATTAGGTCTTAGGTCTAATTGGGTCTAATTATTTCTTAGGGGTAATTATGTCTTAGGGCTAATCAGGTCATAATTAGGTCTAATTATGATTTGATCTAGGTTTAATTAGGTAGGGTTCCTAGGGTTTAGGGTCTTAGGTTTAATTATGTCCTAATAGGTATAATTAGGTCTTATTTATCAAATTAGGTCTAATTAGGAATTGCAATATCATGCTTACATGTTTTATTTTAAGACAAGTCATAACCATCAACTTAAAATATCTAGAGAGAGAGATAAAGAGATATATATAGACATACCTTGTTTCTTATGATAATTTCTTTCCCGAGCTTCTTCACGTAGTCTTTGTTCAGTCTCTTTTGAATAATGTAGTGTACTCTTATTTAGCCTTCTTTTTTTATTTCCCATCACAAGTTGTGATATTGTTCTACTAAATTTTGACAAAATTTGAAAAAAAATCAATTTCAAAAGTCTTCCTTTTCCAAAATGCAAATTATTATGCAACTTTAGAATTAATAAGATGATGAGAACATATATTTATTTATATATAATCGTTCTGAACCTGAAATGGCACCAAATAGGCCGACATAGGTTTCTATCAAAATTCATCACTAACTTTGTATCGAAACTTCTCAATTTCTACCAAAACTACTTGGGTAAATGACCAGCAACCGTCAAATCATGAAATTAATTTCGATCAAAACTAAATAGTTTCGATCAAAACTACTTTCTATCGAAAGTAGTTTCTATCAAAACCCCCTGATTAGAGGCCATTTGCAGAGGCTAACAGAAATCTACAGTTTTCATGGCTTTGGGGATCAAGAGCAGGGCTTAAATGGAAGAATAGGGAGAGGTCCTTTTGCATCACACAATTACTCTGAATGAGCTTTCTAATGAATATAGATTTGACAATTTTTGAAGTAATTAAGTCTATGTTTTTTGACGTGCATCGAATGTAGGTTTTTTATCGAATATAAACCTTCAAGTTTGACGTGCAATGAAAAATAGTAGAAAAGAGAATTTGTTTTTTTTAAAATAGTAGTTCCCTCCGGCTTCAAGTCTACTTTCCATAAAAAAAATTGAATTTCGATAAATACACAACAAGTTATAAGATATATTGTCAAGGTGTGTAAAAATTATGGTTTACTCTACTTCAAACATTCATAAAATATGAAATAATCATGATAATGGCATAAAACCAATTGCACGCCCTCCATATGGATGTTACAAAACCAAATTTGAAAGAAGCGCATTGATATCTATTTTAGATAAAAAGTTATACTCTATGAAGTCAATGTAACTTTTTGAAAATGACGTTTTCAGCAACATAGAAATTTTAGTGGGAGAAAAAAACCTATTAAAATCAATTCAAAATAATATAAAAATATATATTTTGAATCTAGAAAAAAAATCCTAAAAGACTCTAGTTTACATCATCTTTCGATTTTAAACAGTTTAACGACAATATGCATCTGAATCTGAAAGTTTTCTTTTCAAAATGTAGACTTTAATGTCCGTTTAGGAAAAAAAGTGTAACCCACTATTTGTAACCCACTATTATGGGATCACCCCTTTATTTATCGATCCTACCAAGCCAGTGCCACATATTTACGAGAGAGATCTAGATTATGGTGATTATGATGGTGATGGGGATGGTAGAGGATGTTGATAGAGGAGGAGGGATAAGATCAACAGAGGGAGAGAAGGACATAGAGTTATTCAAGGAATAGTTGGAGTTTTCATTGGCCCTCCTATAGGGGGTGCATAGGGTAGAGGTGGAGGTAGGGGTGGAGGTATAGGTAGATGTAGAGGTCGAGATGGTAGATATGGCAATTACAGAGTAGGGACAGTGAGGATGAGAGGAGAGGTACTTTGGGTAGAGTGGTTTCTCCTAAACCAATACCTAGAGATGTGTCTGTACATTAATATGGGGACAACATGGTAATTGAGTAGCTAGATAGGTAGTTCATCCTATTGTTCCTATTGCTCCTGCAACTCCAACAACTCCTAGCAAGGATATACAAGTGTTATATAGGCTAGTGTCTCATATATATAGAGTTAGTTGGCATAAGTTTCTAGTGTGATGTATATTTTGGCTGCATGATTATCTCATATGCAACAGGGTCAGAGTTCTCAGATGCAGCAAGGTTAGAGTTTTCAGGGTCCTACTCAGATAGTGCCTCCTCCTAGCTAGACGAATGGAGCTAGGACTAGTAAGCCAGATGCTCCTCCTAGTCAAAGAGATGTTACTAGGACAAGTCAAGATCCTCCTACAGATACATGTGGTGATACAAGGATAGGTGATAGATGTAGTTAGCACACCCCTATTTGATTATATGCATATTTATTCAACATTTGATGATTATTCAGTTATCTTTACCAGAAATTTTAGTATGTATCCTGATTATGGACTTTGATAGACTTTGCTAGACATTGATATATTTTGCTAGATTTGGACATTTGATGCACTTTGAAATATTTTGACATGTTTAGATGGTTGATCTTCCTTTGATGTCATGATATATTTGGAATTTTTTTTTTTTGAGATGATCTATATATATGGATGTAGTTCAAGATGATTCTATCTATATGCTTGTTTTTGTGTTTTCTATGCAATTCTCTGGATGTATTTTATTTTACTTGCTTATGTATGAATGCACGTAATTGACCTAGATACTTAAATGAAAGACAATGTTATATGTACATGTGATAATGTAATGATGTTTATGATATGGATAATGATTAATGTGCCTAGATGTTTAATGATGTAATGATTATTGCCATGATATGAACTTAATGCTTTTACTGGATGCACCTAGATGGTTTTGCATATTTTCTAATATGCAATGTTTATCCTTGTGTAATAACATATGATATGTCCTTATTTAATGACTAATGATCCTAATGTAATGAAATCTAAATGATTAATGATATAATAGACTTAAATGATTAACGATATGCAACATGAGAAGCATCTAAATTAACTTTATCAATAATGATTAATGAACTTTATGCACATAATGACTAATTATTAATGGTCTTAATAATGATACTAGTAAATGCAATGGTGAATGTACTTTAATGAATACTGATATCTAAATGAAAAAGATAATGATAATGAGATGTGATTAAATGATATGAAAACTAGATCTAATTGAAATTCACTTAATGAATCTAAATGAATTGACTTAATAATGATAATAATTTATGCATCTTAATGATTAAGGATAACGATTTATACATTTTATGAGCGCTAACGACTAAATAACATGCAAAGAGATAACTGAGAATGCATTTTTTTTAAATTCCAATATACTCCATCTTAAGAATTTTTTTAATGAAGTGAATCGGGTTAACCCCCCCCCCCTTTTTTCTCACCCATTTGAGAAATCCCATATCAACTATAATGCAAGATTAATCTAAAATGAATGAAAAATGTAACTAAGATTATCACTTATCATTTGATTGATTTTATTTTTATATTTTCGTCATTTAGATTTTTTGGAACCTAAAAGTGGTACAACCTTCACTGGTTAGATTTTCAAACCATGGCAGTATGAATACCACTTTTCTTGGATTCAATGTGGCCAGTGTAATCATTGAGGTTTTGTAAATCATTGAAATTGGTACAACCTGTTGGTGTTTTCTTTCTACCCTTGATTTTGATTATGACTATCAAGGAACACAATGAGATCAATCACTACTTCATCCAAAAACAAGGACAAGAAAATCCCAACAATAACAAGGTGAATGGACCTTCTACACTTGAAACTCTATGATATTTAGGTGGGTGCACCCTTACATCATCTACTTGCTCAAATAAATCATCTGTACAACATCCTCAGTAAATGACAACATGGATATTATACACATACCTCAATAATTTATCTCACAAACAAAGCATATGATAGTTTTATTTTTTCATTTCATTTCACCATACTTTTCATGAATCACCTATGACTAGTGCTTAATCCACTTGTGTTACAGAGTCACATCAAAGTAGGAAATATCTAATAATGCATTTCATTAATTTCTCAATCATAGAATTCAAAGAGAATATGCCTTACATATAAATTCATTTTTCCATGGATGAATATTATCAAATTTGCAATAAAGCATAAACAAAGTATAAACTCTCCCAGTTAATTATCTCAACATTTTTATTTCTTTCCTTGAAAGATAGAAAAAGATATCCAAACTCATTTATGATACCTCAGAGAGACAAATTCAGACAAATCCTTTATTTTTATTCAATTCATAAAGAGTAAAATTTGATACAAGACATATCACGAAGATTTAATTTCTAAAATTTTATATCAAACACTATACATGCTTTCTCAGAAAATGCATAACTTCAGCATGTATTCCACTGTTTTTAACATAGACTGACTTCACAACAAATATTTGGGAGCCCTTCACTAGTGATAATAAAATTTCTTTTATAGGCTAAGGAATGCAATAAACCTTTAATCACTTAGGGAAAAATTACAATAAAACCCTCAGAAGACCTCTCTAAATCTTCAAATTCTATGAACGTGGGAATTAGTATCTACAGAATGACATCTGGCAATTTCTTCAGATATTTAAATTAGTCGATCTAAATATTTCCTTTTGACTCATAAAAAATTTCCTCTAAGAACTTCACCTGCATCATCATGGGCATTAAATCCCTCGGTGACAAAAATAAAACTGATAAAAACCTTGGTTAGCAAGAAGAAAAAGAAAAAACAAAAACCCTACTGTCAATTAGTTTCCAACAAGAATCAATGGTTCAAATTAAATCCTTATTTAAAGTTTAAAATCTTGTCACTAATCCCTTTTAAAATACTCAAGAACTGATCAAAAAGATAACTAATAGCTCAGTCAACATCCCCTTGACCGCCACATGGTAGACCCTGATTGGCCTGTGGATGTACCTATTCAAAATATCTCATCTTCATTGGCCCCACCATACTAACTGATGACCCAAGGTACATAAAATCATCTTTTTTTATCCTGCACTCCATATGCTTCATGCAACATTCTTTGCAGGATCACGAAGGACATTTGATTTGAGCACTTATTAATCTCCCTTTGAAGTATCTTCTTTCCACACATCACACTGTCATGATCTCACAGACTTTATTGCTCCTCACCATTCTTATATGAGGGATTATGAATGTATGATACCTAGAATCCTGGTACCCACACCTCATATCCTTCATTGCTTCATTCTGGACACGTACCACAAGCTTGTAATCTAGTTACCATTCTCTCTCTACGTCACTCCCCTTTGTAGGATCATGGGAGGACACCACCTATTCATCATGGCCCCACTACCTAGCTTACTGCATGGAACCACTTGGTTTTCTTCCACCTCCACCATATCACCTATCCACTCAACCAAACCTACCACATTTCACTCTATCATGATCTCGTGAAGTTCTCACTCCTAGTTACTTGGATCACGGGATCATGAGAACCCGCCACCTAGTGGCCTTCCCACCTTTCTGTCTCGTTGCATGATTTTTGGAAATCGCATGTCTATGCCTCTATTTCCAGAGACCTTCTCTCTTTCCTCATCATTCTTCTTTCCGGGATTGTAGAAACATGCCACTTTTCCACCTTACTTGACCATGGGCCCAGAAAATTCCTTCACAGAGACCGCCATTTACTACCATCTATTACCGTGCACTCACAAAATTCTTTCCAAAAGGCACGTACCTTTTGACACTTCATTCTTGTATGATGGGACATAAAAATTGTTAAATAAGCCACAACACGACCAATGTGGGATAAATGTCTTAAGCATTTCTGTAGAAAAAGAAGAACATATATGACATAGTGAAACTCTCTTCATTTCCTTCATTTTATACCCGCATGGAAACTCCCTAACTTAATTAAATCTATCATTGATATCTCCTGTAGATCCTATCCCAAAAAAATAAGACCATGAAACCCTTGGAAAATTAGTTTTCTATAGTAACCATGGAAGAAACACTCTAAAAGGTATTCATTCATGAAACTCACAAGGTATTCAATCATTTTCTATCAAAACCTAGCTACTTCCAAAAAAGTGCAACAAGGTTCTTCCATGCCTTGGGAAAATTTCAACATGGTAATCACAAAAAATTGATAGTTCTTACAGTGGCTCTAATTTGGTATTGTTGAAAGTAAGTTCAACCTAAGAACCCAATAACTCTTTGGAGAAGCAGATTAAACATAAAACACATGACATAAAATAAACACAAACTACATATATACATATATACAAATTATTGTGCATGGATTATGAGTTTTTATCTTCATGCAAAGAAATGCTTCAGGAATTGTCTATGCACTAGCAATTCTTGAATTTCACCATTCATGCTCTGTAAAAGATGTGAATTAATCCATGATATTCAAAAATACCATAAGGGCCCAGCCATAATGATTCAAACTTCCCATGTTTACCTTTATCTTAACTTAAACCCTAACATTCCACATGAGCACCATATCACTGACTTGAAACTTTCTATCTGTGACCCTTTTATCAAACAAATATTTCATTTTTTCTTGCAGCTTGATATTGGTTTCTTGAGCCTCAGTTCTTTTTTCATCCAATTCTAGAAGATTCATAATTGTGTATTCCATTTGTTCAGAGATATCAATTTTATCCACCTATTGAATTTATATACTTGTAGGAAATTATTCAAAGGCAACTTGGCCTATGCTCCATATACTAACTCAAATGTGGATATCCCGATTGATGTCTTCATTGCCACCCTATCAGCCCACAATGCTAGCTTTAACTTGGAATTTCAAGGTTTTGTACTCTTCTCCATTATCCTCTTAATGATTTTCATTAAGATTTTATTACTGGACTCAGCTTGTCCATTTCCTTGAGGATGGTAAGGATAATAATAACTAATAGGTATTCCATATTTAGCACATAAATCTTTGAACTCCTTTAATCTAAAACACATAAAATTATCCATAGACAATTTAACAGGGATACCAAACCTTGTAAGGATATTATCCATCAAAAAAGTCATAACCACCTTGATTGTGGCTTGTTTGGTTAGTATAGCCACAATACATTTTGTGAAATAATCTATAGCCAAAAAAACCAATCTGAGACTCCCACTATATTTCTCACTTATTTTTGCAATAGAATATATCCCCCATTGACAGAATGGACCCCCAACCTGAATTGGGTTAAAGGTAAGGCTACCTCATATTTTAGTTTCCCTAAAAAATTATGACAAGGCTCAAATTTGGCTAGATAACAACATGTGCCTATAAATATGCTAGGCAAATAATATCACGCCCTTATTATTTTATGGGTTGTAATCCTTGTTGAATAATGACCCCCACACACTCCATTATGAAAATATTTTAAAACCCTCTCAACTTGAGTTTTATCCAAACAAAATAGAAGCACACCATCTCTATTTTTCCAATATAAAGTCACCCTAAATTAAGTCATACCTCTATGCCTACAATTTCAGATTTATTTTCTGATTATCAGTCATTTCCCCTGGATACCTCATATTTAAAAAAAAAAAGAATATTTATGTACCAAGGCTTTTTTTCAATGCTTGTCTTATCATTTAACTGGACATTGTTAACCTAAATAGCTTAAAGGTTTTCCTCTACCATTAGCTTGTCTAAGCCTAAGCCTCTCACCAATTTTTTGATTTGGATCTCCAAATTGAATTTTTTGAAATGATTGATCCACCTACACCTTCTTGCAGGACTCTCTAACAGAGATAAAATATCCTTTACAACAACGCTTGAGACATAAGACACCCTACTTTCATTCATTCGGTATGGCCTAAAATATTCCATAGCCTTTGCAAAATCATAGGCCTGTTTATCCATTATTTCATACTTTAGTTCAGTAGCCTACAATGACTTACTAAAAAATAAATACGATGCTCATACCCTTCATTCTCTTGCTACAAAACATTTGTCTCTATAGTATGAAAGGAAGAAAAATAAAACAACTAAAATAACTATTTATAGTCAGAGGACTTCAAAACTAGGGCCTCTTGAATGGCCTTTTTAATATTAACAGATGCCTCTTTAGCCTCATCATCCCACTCAATTTTAACATCTTTCTTTAACTTTTAAGCAATAGCCTTGACAATCTCTGCAAAGTTGACAATGAATCTTCTCAGAAAATTAATATTTTCCTTAAAATGACTATACACATTTGATATTTTTTAGAAATGGAAATTTATCAATAGCGGAAACCCTTTCAAGATTAATCCTCACTCCTTCTCTAGATACAATATGCCCATGCAGTCTCCCTTAAGTAACTACAAAATGACATTTCTTAGGATTCAATGACACACCATAATCCAAAGCTCTACAAAATATTTTTTCCAAGTGCCTACAATGATCCATTGCATCTTTAGAATAAGCAGTTATATCATCTTGATAAGACACCATAATAAGATCTATAAATTCTTTAAAAGATACATCCATTGCTCTCTATAATGTAACACGTACATTGTTCAAACCAAATGGCATCCTAGAATATACATAAGTTCCCCATGGTGTACTAAAATTTTCCTTGTATGGTTTAGAATCTTTTAATTTTTCCTGGTTTTATCCAGAGAAACCATGCATCATAGAGTGTAAATAAAAACTAGTTAAATTTTGAAGCAATACTTCCAAATTGGGGAAAGAATAATTATCATTTAAAGAAGTATCATTCAAATTTCTAAAATCCACACAGAGTCTAATATCTCCGTTCTTTTCCTTACTAGCACTAAGTTAGAAACCCAAGAGAAATGTCTAATAGGTTTAATGATTTCAGCCTCTCTAAGTTTCATAAATTCTTGCTACATTTTTGGGGCTAAATTTAGATTAATGGGTCTATACTTTTGTCTAAAAGGTTTTTCTTTAGGCTTCACGGGAATCTAATGTTAAAATAAATTCTCCATACATGCTTTTATATCCTCATAAGACCAAGCAAAAACATTTACTTTTTAGTAGATTTATAAAAAAAAATTTGATATGAGGAGCCAATTTCTTTCTAAAGTTTACCATCTTAGGAGAAGATTCGGACCTTAAGCTAATTTCTTCCAAATATTCCAACCTGGCAGAAGATTTTTGGTAAGAGATACTGTCATTATCATTGAAAATACCTTATAACACTACCAAACCTTGTGGAATCTTATTTGTATTTAAATGAACAACTTCCTTTCCAATTATCATATCTTTTTCATCTACCACTTCTATCAATGCATTACAAGTAATCTTCTAACCATCATAGTTATTAACACATTAAATAAAATTTGGAATATCACTATCATCTTTGAAAACTTTCCAATTATAAATATTGTCAGGAATGGAAGGCCTTGACTTTGTCTCTATTAGGGAAACTCCATTCAATGTTAAATCATTTTCTTTCAAAGTACCATTTTCTAGAAAATCAGCCATAATATGTTTTGATGTTTCTACCCTCTAAAATGAAAAGGCATCATAAAATCCAATTTTTCCCATATTGCACTCTTGTAATATTTGAATATTTTATTTTGTGAACTATACAAAGATCTGACCTGTGAAAAACCTAACTCTAAATCCCCAAAAACCCTCAACATTTTAATCTTATGTCTCACAACCACTTCAAGACCTAATATGAGTTCCTCATATGAGCAACAACATTATTTTTGTACTCAAAAGCAAGCAAAATGGAGTACTTAAATGCAACACCTGATGGAGAAGTAAATTAAATACATGCTGCCAATCCATCTTTGGAGTATGCACCATCAAAATACAATTTCCACAAACCCTCTTATTGTAACTACAGATCCTTGATAATAGGTTTGGTGTTTTTTAATAAAGTCTCCACCTGATGTACTCTAAATTTATCCAAGTTAGTATCAATAAAACAAGTCATTTGATTAAGATCTATTTTTTCCACTACAATAGGGGCTCTAGGATCCCTATACACTTTTACCTTATTATGATTAATGGGAATGGTAGAAAAGGATAAATCCAAATATACATTACCTCCAACTGTAGGCTCACCACTTTCTTTACAACAACATCCCATAATGAGGCTAAATATCAATAAAAATTATATCCATTATGTATTTTGCCTAAGGGAATGCAAAAATTGTTACCTCAACATCTTTCATTATTCCTACAATAGGGACCTCCCTATTATCCATTGCATAACATGCTCCATATGAGGTATCAACATTCATTCCCAAACTTCTCATGACATCATAGGGCATAACATTAGCAACAACGCCTCAATCTATCACACAATTTATAATCAACCTATTATTTATGTAAAAAGGGTGACATAGAATGGATCTACCTGTGAAGGTTCCTTGGTAATTGTCTCTCCTACATAAACCTCTGGGGTCTTAAAACCCCGATTCCTTTTCAGTTCTGCATTATCAGGTTTACTCTTTGATGTATTCATAATATTAGAAAATAAAGAAAATATTGCTTCTCTATGTTCTTTGATTTTCATCATTTCTACTATAGATACTTAAACCTTCATTTGTGTTAAATTTTGTTTCATATCAATATTACAAACATTAACTATACTAGGAGAAGCATACATACTCTTGTTAGCTTTATTTTGTTCATAATATTTTTTTATGTTTCTACCGTCTAAAATGAAAAGGCATCATAAAATCCTATTTGTCCCATATTGCAGTCTTGTAATGTTTGAATATTTTATTTTGTGAACTATACAAAGATCTGAACCGTGAATCACCTAACTCTGAATCTCCAAAAACCCTCAACATTTTAATCTTATGTCTCACAACCACTTCAAGACCTAATATGAGTTCCTCATATGAACAACAACATTATTTTTACACTCAAAAGCAAGCAAAAAGGAGTACTTAAATGCAACACCCAATGGAGAAATAAATAAAATACATGATCCTAATCCATCTTTGGAGGATGCACCATAAAAATATAATTTCCACAAACCCTCTGGTTGTAACTAAAAATCCTTGATAATAGGTTTGGTGCTTTTTAAAAAAATTCTCCACCTGATGTACTCTAAAGTTATCCAAGTTAGTATCAAGAAAACAAGTCATTTGATTAGGATCTATTTTTTCCACTACAACACGGGCTCTAGGATCCCTATACACCTTTATCTTATTACAATTAATGGGAATGGTAGCATAGGATAAATCCAACTATACATTACCTCCAACTGCAGCTACCCACTTTCTTTACAACAACATCCCATAATGAGGCTCAATATCAATAACAATTATGTCCATTATGTATTTTTCCTCAGGGAATGCAACAATTGTTACCTCAACATATTTCATTATTCCTACAATAGGGACCTCCCTATTATCTATTGCATAACACGGTTCATATTAGGTATCAACATTCATGCCCAAACTTCTCATGACATCATAGGGCATAACATTAGAAATAACGCCTGAATCTATCATACAAATTATAATCAACCTATAATTTACGTAAAAAGGGTGACATAGAATGGATCTACCTATGAAGGTTCCTTTGTAATTGTGTCTCCCAAATAAACCTCTGGGGTCTTAAAACCCTAATTCTTTTTCAGTTCTGCATTATCATGTTTACTCTCTGATGTATTCATAATATTAGAAAACAAAGAAAATGTTGCTTCTCTATGTTCTTTGATTTTCATCATTTCTACTATAGATGTTGAAACCTTCATTTGTGTTAAATTTTGTTTCATATCAAAATTAGGAACATTAACTGTAGTAGGAGAAGCATACTTACTCTTGTCACCTTTATTTTGTTCATAATATTTTTGATGTTTCTACCCTTTGAAATGAAAAGGCATCATAAAATCCAATTTGTCCCATATCGCATTCTTGTAATGTTTGAATATTTTATTTTGTGAACTATACAAAGATCTGACTTGTGAAAAACCTAACTCTGAATCCCCAAAAACCCTCAACATTTTAATCTTATGTCTCACAACCACTACAAGACCTAATATGAGTTCCTCATATGAACAACAACATTATTTTTGCACTCAAAAGAAAGCAAAAAGGAGTTCTTAAATGCAACACCTGATGGAGAAATAAATAAAATACATGCTCTTGATCCATTTTTTAAGCATGCACCATCAAAATACAATTTTCACAAACCCTCTTGTTGTAACTACACCTCCTTGATAATAGGTTTGGTGCTTTTTAACAAAGTCTCCACCTGATGTACTCTAAAATTATCCAAGTTAGTGTCAAGAAAACAAGTCATTTGATTAGGATCTATTTTTCCACTACAACAGGGGCTCTAGGATCCCTATACACCTTTACCTTATTATGATTAATGGGAATGGTAGCATAGGATAAATCCAACTATACATTACCTCCAACTGCAGCTGCCCACTTTCTTTACAACAACATCCCATAATGAGGCTAAATATCAATAAAAATTATGTCCATTATGTATTTTGCCTCAGGGAATGCAACAATTGTTACGTCAACATATTTCATTATTCCTACAATAGGGACCTCCCTATTATTCATTGCATAACATGCTCCATATGAGGTATCAACATTCATGCCCAAACTTCTCATGACATCATAGGGCATAACATTAGCAATAACACTTGAATCGATCATACAATTTATAACCAACCTATTATTTACATAAAAAGGGTGGCATAGAATGGATCTACTTGTGAAGGTTCCTTGGTAATTGTGTCTCCCACATAAAGCTCTAGGGTCTTAAAACCCTGATTCTTTTTCAGTTCTGCATTATCAAGTTTACTCTCTGATGTATTCATAATATTAGAAAACAAAGAAAATGTTGCTTCTCTATGTTCTTTGATTTTCATGATTTCTACTATAGATACTGAAACTTTCATTTGTGTTAAATTTTGTTTCATATAAAAATTAGAAATATTAACTGTACTAGAAGAAGCCTACTTACTCTTGTCAGCTTTGTTTTGTTCATTATCTACCCTAAAAGAACTGTTATTCACAGAAATTAGTTTGAGCTCAGTGAGTTCTTCAAAATTCACTTTCTTGCCTCTTGAATAATTTAGATTAGAATCCTTGATATCAAGGATTTGTTTTGAGACAACCTCTTTTATACTCCGAGTGGTAGACTTATGTTGGTCCTTCTCAATCCTTCTATTCATCAAATTATATGTGCCCCTTGCTTGTGCCACATTTGCAATAGTAAGAGACTTTATCTCTTCATTATTGGGTTTTCTAAATTTAAAATCCCTTCTGTCATAACCAAATTACTCATCATTAGAAGAATCAGTTTCAGTTATTACACTATTATTTAAAGAAAACCATTCATAATTAATCCCACACATATTGATACTCTTCCCATCTTTATTTTGGTTATCTTGACCATTATTTTAATCAATAGGTTTAAACAAAGATTGTACGATTGCACATTGAAAAGAAGAGTGAGGCATATTATTGGGTACACACCATGGTGTATCCTCCATATTATTTTATGTATATCTTTTCAAAGGGTCGGGGGCATCTCTATTATCTTCCTTTTTAAAATCATCTCAAAGAGGTTTATCATCCTTCCAATTGGTATGATAAGGCATATCATGCATCCTTAGGGGTCTGTCATTTTTCTAATAAGTATTATGCCTATCATTTGATAATCCTTTCCCATTTCTAGCAACTTTATAACTTAAATCCTTAACAAATTATAATAAATTATCAATCTTATCCTCCTCTAAAGGAGTTTTTTCTTTGAGATCCTTTAGGATTTTGTAATATTATGATATAATCTATTTTCCCTGCATCTTTTCTATGGTTTTCAATATTCAAAGGTTCTCTAAAATCCTCTGTAAGAGTCCTTACATATCTAGATCTCAATTTATATCCAAATTTGGGATCAAAAGAATTTAGGTAAAAAAACAAACACATTGCATCATTAAGCTTTAGGTATTGTGTAATTTTTTTCAACACCTTAACAAACCTAGTGTTAAAATCGAGAATAATCTCATTTGGGTGCTTTTGTTTTTTTGTTATTTCTCCCAGCTCGAATATGGAATCTGTATGGTCCCCATACTTTTCCTTGAAAAATCTTTGAAACTATTTCCAATTCCCAATATGGCCATTTGGAAAGCCTTTATACCACTCTAGCATCTTCAAGAAATGATTCCATAAATGAGTTGATAATTACATCCTCATGTTGGACCTCAAAATTGTCCAACACATTTCTAAATTCCCTGATATGATCTTCACTAGACGCAACTCCATTTCTTGAAAAACTTAAGAATATCATACCTCAAAGCATTATCAATATTTTTTGGATAACTCATGATTCCAGTGAATTCAATTTATCTATATTTATTTAAATTGATCTATGGTATTTGGAAAGGTTTATTTACATAATGTTGGAAATTAGAATTATTTCAAGGTGGGATAATAAATTGTGCATTGTGCTACAAATTTTGTTGTACAAGGGAAAGTTGAGGATTCAACTATTGGTTCTACAACTACATGAATTGATGTGTCAATTGTTGGTACTTCTATTTTTGACATATCATTTATTGATACATTTGATTTTGCACATGATTTATTGGCTGAAGTTTTGGTAAAGGAATTGAGATTTGGGGAAAAAATATTTGTGCTACTTGTAAAGGTATAAAAGGCTCAGGAGGGGGAACATTAGTACTTGAATTTTGTTTTGGTATATCAAAACCCTCTTGTCACATTAGAAAATCCCTCAAAGTTTTAGGATCTTCTTGATCCAAAAAAATTGTCACACTCTGACGTGGTTTTCCTTTACTCTCTCCTTTAGTCATATCATTTAATTCCTTCATTATTTTGAGAAATTGAGACTATCTTGCCAACATCTCTTGTCTAGTGTATTCATTTTCCATGCCTTCAAGTTCCTATCTAATCTCTTCATATGTGAGCTCTCTTATTTTCACCTTTGAGGTAGAGTTTGAAGTTTCTCCAGCGTACAAAAATATATCCTCCTCCCTTGATAGCTCAACATTATTGTTAGAGAAAATATGTTTTCGCTTTTCAATTTCAGTATCTATTAATAGATTGTCAACCTTATTTTCTTGAATGGCTTTAGCCAATTCATCTTGTTTCAATTTCTCCTTTCTACCCTCCCTATTTAACTTTTCTTGAAAATCCCTAGCCAATTCCCTCATTTTCATATTAAAGTTCCTAACCATTTCATCTTTAGATTCTTTGATATTTTTTGGGTCTTTAGGAGGTTCAGTATAGGATGAAACTCTAAAATCCATTTCTTCATTAACATAAATTTGATTACCATCATCATCATAACAATAATAACTAGAGCCTTTTTGTATCTCAGGATGGTCTTCATGGGTCCTAGGAGATAACTCATTAGAAAATGAATTCTTATGTCGTGACATTAGAGGAGTAGATTGTGAAATTTCAACATTTGAAAAAACATTATCAAGCAAAGGGGGAATATAAGTACCAGAAGGAAAAGATGACTTACTTCTTAATTCGTTCTGTTGCTACTTTTTCCCTTCATTATTGGATTGTCTATGAGTCCTCCCATAATACAAAGATATCCTTCCTTTCATGTTTGGTTCTTATTTATACAAAAAACAAGATTATTTTCCTCTTTTTTTACAAAACACTATATCTTTACTACATGCAATACAAAATATCCTTTCATTGGACTAAAACAACAGAGTCACCACCCTTTATGGGAAATTTAAATATCTAAAAAAATCCTTTTAGCAAAGAAAATAAAAAATCAACAATATTAGTTTCAGTAATCCCACTCTTTTTCGACACACAACCACTGGCGACATATGAGAGAAACAAAAAATATATCTTCACCTTTTTAACAAATTTCCCAAAATTATGTCCCCAATAGAGTCGTCATTTATGTTTGCATTTTTCCTTGATACCGTTAATTCTAAAATATCGTTGATTTCCATTATGAATGTCAAGGTACACAATGAAATCATTCACTACTTCATCCACAAACAAGGACAAGAAAATCCCTAAAATAACAAGGTCAATGGACCTTCTACAGTTCAAACTCCATGAGATTTAGGCAAGTGTACCCTTACTACATATACTGGCTCAAATAACTCTTATACAACCTCCTCAATAGATGAAAACATGGATATTATAGATGAACCTCAATAATTTATCTGGCAAACAAAGAATATGACAATTTTATATTTTCATTTTGTTTCACCATACTTTTCTTCAATCACCTATGACCAGTGTGTAATCCACTTGGGTTACATAGTCACATTAAAGCATGACATATTTGATAGTCCCTTTATCTATGGATGAATATTCTCAAATTTGTAACAAAGTATAAACTCTGACAGTTAGTTATCTCAATATATTTAATTATTTCCTTGAAAGATAGAAAAAGATAACCAAACTCATTTATGATACCTCGGAGAGACAAATTGAGACAAATCCTTAATTTTTATTCAATTCATAAAGAATCAAATTTGATACAAAGACATATCACCAAGCTTTAATTTGTTATTTATTATCACACACTATACATCCTTTCTCAGAGAATGCATAAGCTCAACATTTATTCCACTAATTTTAGCATAGACTAACTTCACAACAAAATTTTGGGAACCCTTCAATAGTGATCATAAAATTCATTTTATAGGATAAGGAATGCATCAAGCCTTTAATCACTTAGGAAAAATTACAATACAAGACTAAGAAGACCTCTTGAAATCTTCAAATTTTGTGAACGCGGGAACTAGTATCAAGAGAATGGCATCTGGGACTTCCTTCAAATATTTAAACTAGTTGATATAAATATCTCCTTCTGACTCATCACATTTTGTCTATAACAAATTGACCTCCATTATCATGGTCATTAAATCCATTGGAAACAAAAATAAAACTGATGAAAACCCTGGTTAGCAAGAAAACAAAGCCAAAACTAAATCCCTAACAGACAATCGTGTGCTAGCAACAATCAACAATCCAATTAAATCCTTATATCAAGTTTAATCCAACTGCTAATACATTTTAAATATACTTGAGAACTGATAAAAAAGATAACTAACAACGTATTCAACATTCCCTTGACTGCCACATGGTAGGCCCAGATTAGCCTGTGAATCCACCTATTTAAAATATCTCATCTTTGTTGGCCGTACCATACTAAATAGCTACCCAAGACATGTGTCATAATCTTGTTAGCCCATGCTCCATATCCTTCTTGCAAATTTCTTTGTGGATTATGAAGACTATTGGATTTGAGAACTTGTTAATCTCCCTTTGAACTATCTTCCTACCATGTGTCATGTTGTCGTGATCCTGCAAAATTTCTCGCTCCTTGTCATTATTATTTGCGGGATTACAAATAGATGACACCTAGCATCCTGAGACCCACACCTCATTTCCTCTGTTTCTCTATCCTGGACATGTGTCACAAGATCATGATGTCGTGACCATTCTCTCTATGTCACTGCTCTTTGAGGGACCATGGGAAGGCACCACCTGCCCATCCAAAACCCACTGCTTGCCTTGCTGCCTGTCCCAAGTGGCCCAACTTTGTTCTCTGCCACCTCTACCACATCACCTATCCACTTGGCTAGCCTAGCCACATGTTATACTATCATGATCCCATGAAGTTTCTCACTCATTTTCACTTTGATCATGGGATCATGAGAACCTGACACCTAGCGGCCTTCCCATATATCTGTCTCCCTACGTGATTTTTGGAAATCAAGCCTCTATGCCTCTATTTGTAGAGACCTTCTCTCTTTCTACATCACTCTTCTTTGTGGGATTGAGGAAATGCATCACCTATCCACCTGACCTGACCACAGGCCCAACAAATTTCTTCACACTGACCGCCAGTTGTCCGCTATCTAACCATGCACTCGCAAACCACTTGCCAAAAGGTGCATGCCTTTTGATACTTCATTATTGCGTACTATAACATAAAAATGTTAAATAAACCATAATATGAATGTGTATATGTGAATAATACCTTCATGAAACTAGTTTGAGTACTATCAATTCTATGGAAAGATAATCTAAATTTAAGCAAATAATTGACAAATAAACAAGAAGCATTCCATCGTTCTCTAACTAAGCATGCTAATGAAGCTCTCATCCTTAATCTCCATTAGTGACAGTCCTAGAATTATAAATGATGATTGATATGCCTAATATAGCTCTCAAATTCCTCATATTGTCATGTAATTCATTTAAATTTTCTCTCACAATGCATTATTATGCTCAAAATGCTTATGATCTCAAAGCGATTTCTCTATAGTGTAGAGGAAATTGCTCATGAATGTCTAGGATCCTTAATGCTCTCAAAATGCTTGGTATTTATAGGATTTCCCAAGGGTAGGGGGTAGAGTTAATTTTATCATGATCCACGCTTGGTTGAGTTGAAGGTTTTCAAATAGTTTCAAATGGAGAGACCATTTGAATGTTGGTCTCAAAGGTTGGGACAAAGAGAGAAATTTTTTGGTGATGATGTTAAGGGTCAAATGAGTGATCAAGATTGAAAAGTTTGGAATGATCCATGTGCTTTTAATTATTGATTCTCATTGTCTCTTCAATTTCTCGTCTCCTTTGTTGAAAGAAAATATGATTTAACTAATTCAATTAATTAATTAAGTTAGCCATGTAAGAGAATGGGTTGAATTTGATTTTTTGATTTAAACTATATAACTAATTGATTAAATCAATTAGATAGTTTTGATTAATCCATTTTAGGCTTAGATTTAATTAATTGATCTCTTTATTAATTGATCCTTTGATTTTGGTTTGATTTAGTCCCATTTGATTTGATTAAATGCACATTTGATTTGATTTGTACACCTTACCAAATTTAGGTGTCTACAAATGCCCCTCTTTGAATTGATGTGTGAAACACATTGATTCAAATAAAATCAATGTCCTGATCTGACTGACGTATTGATTGATTGATTTGATTTGATGACTTGATTTCAAAACCTGATGCAAAATGAATTGCCTGATGCAAAACCCTGATTTAAAGAATTGATGATGAACCACGTATAAATATCCCACTGATAGCAAATCAAATTTTAGTAGCCCAGTTTTAAAATATCATTGCAAAACCGTGATGAAAAATAATATTTTTACCATATCATGTCCCCTCGAAAATCAAAATAGAATTGATATCAGAGGAAAAATTATGTTGAAAAATGAAAGTTCTAGGTCAATTCTAATTTCATTTCGGAAACCAATGATGTTAGTTTGATCAAAAAATGACCCAATGATAAAAAATTGTAATTTAAATTAAGAAAGGGTGAAAAATTAGGTCAAAAAGTTTAACTTGTAGTAAAAATGTCATTTTTACCATCCATTTTCACTTTTTATCGCACATTTTTTCTATGATCCCTTTGGAGATTTTGACGATGGTAGTCCCAATTTGAGAACATAGATTCAAGAGAGGACACAAATATCAGAGACCTGGTGATTATGGACCTCCAATGAGTGTTTCCAACCTCTTAGTGCATTTATGACTGTAATTAATGCTTTGAAATGGTCATTTCATGCCTAGTTAGGGTTTTTGTGTGAAAATTTGGCCAAGTAGCACGTAGGTTAGTTTAAATGATGCATAGCAGCACTAAGTAGCACATCTGCGTAGCCAAGTAGTGTGTAGGAAACCCTTATTTTAATGCATAGAATAGAGTATGAAACCCTCGATGAAAATCCTAAATCAAATATCTCATACAAAAAATGAAGTTACGCGTATGACGTAAAATGTCATGTAGTATGCAAAGTGACACATCCAATGTGTAAAGTACTACGTAGGATATTTAAATAAATGCGTAACCCAAAATGACGTGTAAGCCACCTGAAATAGCATGTACATGCAGGAAAAATAATGCCTGGGTAAAGAATTATGAAAAACATGATTTCTTTTTTATCATCTTAGATAGAATAGATATTGAATTAATTGCAAAGATGTGTGGGTTTGATTTTGTGAAGAAGCCAAGTGTTTAGGATGTTTAGGATAATCACTTAGATGGATGTTTAAAATATCAATCAGATAGGGTAGGATAATATAACTGATGTATTTTCCCCTTCTCCCGATATAGGGTAAGGAAAAATAGTTAATGTGCTAAAAAAGAGTGATAAGTTGATTTGATGTTGGTATTGATTTACAATAATCCACTGAAATGATGATACTAATTGAATTCAATTGATTTGCAAAAAAGGGACAGTTCTGGAAGTTGTATATCTAGGTTCTACCATCTTGGCTCTTAGATATGGTGTATCAGTTGACTGGTCACGAGAAATATGTGATCGGTCATTGTGGTCTCTATTTCCTTCTTGAGTTACCTTGGTTCTAGATGAATGGAGGATTACTGACAGTTATTGTAGAGGGATGCCACTCTAACCACAATACCTTCCATTTTCCATTAGGAGAGATGAATATCACACCCGAGGATGTGTATAGGCTATTGAGGATCCAAATTGAGGAGAGCAGGTATATTACTATCAGGTTTATGATGGCGGTGCGTGCAGACGGGCCTTTATAGATCCTGTGATTAGAGACAAGAGTATTCCATGGGCACAATTTATTTTTTTCCACATCTTCCTATAGTTTTAGGTGCATTGATTGGCATATTATTGTTACCAGATCATCAAGGACATAGATTTGTTGTAGGTTTGGGTTAGATTCTTGAGGATATGATCACGAATCTGCAGATATTTGATTGGGGTTCCTATGTGCTTGCATAGTTATATCATGAGCTACATCACATTGTATATAGAGGGAGTGTCGCACTGTCAGCAAGAGCTATATTATTACGGTTGTGGACATGGGAGCATATTCATGTTTTGAGGTTGATTGTTACTAGACAGAGAGATCTAGGATGGCCTTATTCATACTTTCACGATGACAAGGTTCTCCAACCTCAACTAGGAAAGTTAGATTTCTGGAGATGTATTCTTTATGACATAGATCAGGTCATATGGAGACCATATCTAGGATGTGAATTCTAGAGTGATGATAATGATGAGTTCCCTTACATGTTTTCACCATGATGGATGATAGGTTGGTCACCTCTAGTGATCAAGAGAATTTTCTTTTACAAAGTATCTCAACAGTACGAGAGAGTACATGACATGCCACAGGGTTTAGTATTATATTCTCAAGTTTAGGGTGATAGATCTATGTGGGGTGCTTAGGTTGACTTCTAGTATGCCTATTATTGGTGTTTGAAAATGTTTATGCTTTGAGAAGCCACCAATATACCTTGAGTTTGATTTTAGGAGGGGTCAGCTCCATGTATGAAAGCTCTACAAGATAACTAGACCAACTATAGGGACAAGACTGCCCTCTGCACTTCTGGCTCTACAAAAAACCAAGGTGGGTAGACCTAAACCAAATAAAAATCAACTCTTTACAATACCTTATACTCTAGATTTATACAACAGATAATGATAAGAAAGTACTAAATTCTAACAAGGCATTCATTGACTCTCCATTACCATGGCAGGACAACAACCAACAACTGTAAAATGTAAATAATTTGGTAATGAGTTTGATTTAAGTTTAGAGACAAAATATAGCCAAACCTATCAGACATATATCTCAAAAGAAAATAATAGTTATGGATCAGTGCCTTATCCATTAGGTAAACTCCTTAATACAATAAAGAAAGTTGAAACACACCTATTGGTATAGACTCATAACCATAAACATAAATCTTTCAGACCACACACTTCTTATAAGATCCTTAAGTAGATAATCGAGTAGAATTAGTATTATATCTAAATCATTTTAATTTGATCTAAGATAAATTAATTGTGGAATATAACATATGCATAAGAAGAACTTATACATTAATCCAAAAAAATCACAAATCAAAAGGTAACACAAAGGAGAGACTAAAAATATGAGAACACTTATATTAATTATGTTGAAATCTAGTTTCTACATCAATATGACAAGGAAATACTCAACAAAACAATATACAAAAAATAATACAACTTTCAAATCTGTCTTAATATAGTCTGAAAGACATCTTCTATATCCTAGACTTGAAACAAATACAAGCATAATTCTTACAATATTCTTCCAATTCTCCAGCCCCTACTAAATGGTCTTGGAAATCCCTTTATAGGAATAGGAATTTCAACAAGCTTCAAAAAATTTAGGATTAGGGTTTACAACCAATCATGTCAAACATTAAAGACATTTAATTCTGAGATCAAGTTGAAAACCCTATCTTTCTCTCCAATCTATACAATATCTAATGTGGATCATAGCTACACTTCTTAGGATATAAAAATAGTACTCTGAAGTCTAAAAATCTCCAAGTTATGACACATAGAGCAGCTGATCATAAATGCAAAGAGGCCAAGCACCGCAAAAAGAATTTATTTGTCTGATTAGAAACCACATCTACTAAATTTGGTCTTTAAAAAATTCTACATCATCATAAAAACATCCCCTCGCCCTTGAACAACTATGCCAAATTGACCTAAAAGACGAAATCGGTGCATTAATAACTCTGGATCAAAGTCTTAGTCCACCGTCATGAAACCCTCTAAGAGTAAGATTTAAATATTTGAAATTAAGTTGTAACGGTCACAGGTGGTACAGAAAAATACATGGATGGCTGAGATAAAAACTTTAATAAACTTTAAAACATATCCATATATCTTCTATAAGTTATCCAAGCACTAACGATCAGATCCTATGGTGCAAGAGAACCTTAAGGTGTTATGAATATCTTCAAAAATTTTTGGCTTGTAGGTGGTTCTAGCCAACCACCAAGGTAATAGGGACTAAGGATAAAGTCCCATGTTTTTTTGGTTTGAGTGTGTAAGTAGGGGTAGTTAGAGTCATGTCTTTGTTTTGATCAAATAGGCTATAAGGCTTAGGTCCTAGAAAATTGAACATGGGTCAAAGTTTGACCAAATATCCAAAATGGAGTGGCATTCATACATTTGATTTTTTTTATTATTTTTATGTCCTTTTGGAATGATTTGAGCCAGGTTGTGCATGTGAAGATAAGAGGTTTGCAAAATTGCAAAAAGTTGTAAAAGTTGCTCATGACAACTTTGCAACTTTGCAAAGTTGTCATGACATCATTTCCTAAAAAATAGGAAAGGGATTTAATGGTGCTCTAATACTGAACTATGGGTCCAAACATGTGGTAATATACTATATAAGCCTAGACAAACCCTAATCTAAGAGTTGGAAGTGTTAGTGTACTGACCGTGTTTTGAAAAGCAAAGATTTGAACTGTATTTTGTGACAGAGCCTTCATCCAATCATTTAATGGATTCAAAGGATTGATTTATTGAATTGAGAATTTAATTATTGTTATTTAATTACTATTTTTGGCATTGGTTTTATTTTTTAGTACTTTTGTTTATCATTTTGGTAAATTCCTTAAGTTTCACTAGTTCGCTACCCGGTTTAGAGACAATCTTGTAAAAATGATGCCCACTTGAGTTCCCATGGTTGAACTTCCATGGCCACCTAAAATCAAGTAGGGGACCTTGTAAATAATGTAAATATGGTTTTTGGAGTCATTTTGTGCATGAGAGATAATTTTTCCATCAATCCCTAGGCGAGTGCAGAGGCATTCTAGCTAGGAGCTTGTACTGAACAGTAGCATGTATTGAATAGTAGAATGAAAAGTTGTTAGATGGATTGGTTTGTGCCAATGAATGGTTGGAGTGTGTAAGGGAATGTGTCATTGATAAGTGACTACAAGGATAAGAGTGGAGGAGTTTATTTGATCACCTAATGAATGTAAAGAACCTGGACTGGTTCACATGCCCTAAAAAGCCAAGAAAATAGGGGTTTGCTAGAAGTCCTATGTATGGATAGTTTGAAGACCAAAATCATAGAAAATAATTGAGCCTATGTTGGTCTTAGAAAGAATCCATACTTATTTTAGTGGGTTGTTAAGGGAATTTTAGGGAAAATTCAAGAATTGAGTTTTCTTTGAGGCCTGATTGGGCTAAAAAGGCTACAAGGCCTAAAATCTTGAAAAGTAAGAACTCGACTAGAAATCTTTGAAAGAATCCATCCAACTGGATCAAAATTGGTCGAAAGTAACCTAGGAGTACTAAGGATTCCTATTCATATTTCCAAGAATAGATTGGGAGAAAATTGGCTAAATGGAGCCTATGGGTGCATAGTTGGATTGAGAAGGATAGGAGAGTGAATGGAAGTTGGTGGAGAGTTCTAAGGGAAGTATAGGATAATAGAATTTTCCTCTAGATAGGGTACAGAAAAATACCCTAGGAAGACCAAATAAAGGGTCTTAGTTAGAGAAAGAGGGCTCTTATGGTTAGAATTCCCCATCAAAGTGGTATCAGAGCCATTGAAAGGCTTGGGAAGTGGATAGTGTATGATTGAAGGAAGTGAATCCACTGGAGAAAGCATCATGGCTAATAATGAAGAGTTGGAAAGGGACTTGTCAGAACAAAAAGTCAATAATAGACCTCTATAAGAATCTATAGAGGAGATGAAGCAAAAGATAATAGAAGTTGCAGAGACTACAAGCAAGATGAAAGAATAGTTAGGGGATGATATAGACAAAGGAAAGAATCAAGTTGAAGAGGAGGCAAAACCTGAATCTAACCCTCCATTACCTGAGGAACTATTCCTCAAAGCCCTCAAGGCATTGAGTGGAAAACCACTAGAAGGCATTCATGTGTTCTTTGGCCAAATGAATGCAAATTTAGTGATGGAATGGATTGAGGGGATGGAAAACTATTTTTAATTTGATGATATCACAATGGCAAAAGGTGAAGATAGCCAAATCAAGGCTAAGAGGACAACTATTAACTTTAGAGTTGAATTTCTGGCTTAGATTGTGTATTTTTTTTAGCATAAAAAAAACATACACAATCTAAAAAAACATACACAATCTAAGCCAGAAATTCAACTCTAAATTCAATGGATTGTGGAAATCTGATTGATTTAACTATTAACTTGGTGGAAGTTCTTGTAGGAAGAAAGAGAAAGGGAAGGGAAGAAGCCAATAGTAAATTAGAAAGATATGGTGGCTAAGACTAAGGAAAACTACCTACCAGAGGATTATGATGTCTAATTACACTTAAGAATTCCAAAAGCTATGCCTTAGGTCCAGAGTGAAAGAGGTAGAAATCATTAAAGTTGCTAGGTATCTGAATGGCCTTAGGTGGAACATTCAAGAAGAGTTAAGCCTCTTCACTTTAAATTCTATCCATGGTTGTTTTCAAATGGCCCTTAAGGTGGAAGAAAAAATCAGAAAGAAACAAGATTCAAACTCTAGGGGTAGAGGAAGAGGTAGAGACTCTAGAGGAAGACTTAGAGGTGGTTCTAGTGGAAGGAACAATGAGAACAGAAGCCAAGGAGATTCCAATTTTGTTAAACAAAACCATGGGTCAAGAAATAGAGGAGGATATAATAGAGGAAGAGGATTTCATAGTCTTAGAAGAGGGAGATCAGGTAGGTTTGGAAGAAGCTCACATTTTGCTTCAATTAAGTGTTATAATTGTGGAAAATTGGGTCACCCTACCTACAGGTGCCAGGATAAGCCAACAACTTCTAAAGGTGAAAAGAAGATTGCATATGTGAAAGAAGAAGACATGACCAAAAAATCTGAGATAATTTTGGATTCATAAAAGGGAGAGATTCTCATGCTTAGGAGGATTTTGATCAAAGAACCTACTAGAGATGAACACAAACAAATAAGGGCTCTTTTTAGGGTGAAGTGTAAGATTATTGGAAAAGTATGTAGAGTTATAATAGAATCCAGATCTACTGATAATGTGATCTCAGAAGTAGTGCATAAGTTAAAATTGACTAAGATACCTCATGTGTGTCCTTACAAAGTAACTTGGTTGTATAAGGGACAAAATATACTGTTTAATAAACAAGTGTGGGTTGATTTTACTACTGGCAAGTATCAAGACAAGATACTTTGTGATGTGCTACCAATGGATGCATGCCATCTATTCCTTGGAAGACCATAGAAATATGATAGGGGGGCAATTCACCATGGCAAGGAGAATAAGTACTCATTCAATAAGAATGAAGTAACTTATAAGATACAGTCTTTGATAGAGGAAGAAGTAGTGGAGAAGATGGACTCTAATACTCTTCTAATGAGTGGGAAAGAATTACTAAAGGATATGAAGGAGGAAGAAGGAATTGGGTATGCAATCTTGGTGAAACCAAAGGAGGAAGAGACACCTAAACAAACACCTATACCTGCATAAGTAAAGAAATTGCTAGATCAGTTTAAGGACATCATATGTGAAGGGACACCGACTACACTACCACCAAAAAGAGAAATTAGTCACCAAATTGAATTTGTACCAGGGGAATCATTGCCTAACAAGGCTATCTACAAAATGACACCATAACATAACAAAGAGATTGCAAGGAAAGTTCAAGAGCTATTGGACCAAGGAAAGATCAGAAAGAGAATAGGCCCATGTGTTGTCCTAGTGGCATTGGCTCCTAAAAAGGGAGATAAGTGGAGAATGTGTATTAATTCTAGGGAAATAAATAGGACAACTATTAGATACAGATTTCTTATTCCTAGAATAGAAGATTTAATGGATTTCTTAGTGGGTGCTAAGTACTTCTCAAAGATTGATTTAAAAAGTGGATACTATCATATTAGAATGAAAGAGGGTGATGAGAGGAAGTAAACTTTTAGAACCATAGAGGGACTATATGAATGGTTAGTAATGCCCTTTGGGCTTACAAAAGCACCTAGTACTTTTATGAGGGTTATGAACGAGGTCCTAAAAGACTATATAGGGGTATTTATGGTAGTATACCTAGATGATATCCTAATATTTAGCAAAACAAAAGAAGAGCACATGAAGCACTTAGAACTTGTGTTGAAAAGGATACAAGAAGATAATCTCACCATAAATCTTGAAAAGAGTGAGTTTCTGAAACAACAACTAGTCTACATAGGATTTGTAGTATCCCAAGGTGACTTGAAGATGGATAAGAGTAAAGTTGAAGCCATTTTGAGTTGGCCTACTCCTAAGAAAGGGAGTGAATTTAGAAGCTTCCATGGGTTAATCCATTTCTATAGTAATTTTTTTAGAATATTTAGTGAAATATGTGCACCTTTCCTTGACACCATCAAAGGAGGACTTAAGACAAAGTTTGTATGGACCAAGGAAGCCAATGAAGGGTTTGAGGGATTAAAGAAAGAAGTGGAAACCCAACCAATACTATTTTTGCCAATTTTTGATAAGTTATTCATTGTGGAATGTGATGCTAGCAATATAGCAGTGGGTGTAGTCCAAAGTCAGGAAGGAAGACCAGTAGAATTCTTTAGTGAGTGGCTTAGTGAAGAAAAGTCTATATACTCATCCTATGATCTAAAGATTTATGCATTGGTGCAAGCTCTTAAGAAGTGGAGGCACTAATTTTTCCCAAAATAATTTGTGTTATACACTAACAACCAGGCCCTAAGCTACATAAATACACATGAAAAACTTAGTTTGAGGCATATAAAGTGGATGGATTTTCTGCAATCATACACTTTTACTATCAAGCACAAGAAGGGGTAAAATAACAAGGTTACAAATGCCCTTAGTAGGAGATTAATTACCATCCAAGAGATAAATTTGCAAATCATAGGGGTGGAAGGATTCAACAATATTTATAAAGGATATGTAGATTTATCAGAGATCTATAAGGTGTATACTGATTTTGAAAATCATTTTCATAGTGTATATCCAGACTATACTTTATAGAATGATTTATTGCTCAGAGGGAAAAAATAATGTGTTCCAAGGGGTTCCATGAGAGAGAATCTCATCCAATAAAATCATAATGGAAGATTGAGTGGAAAATTTTGGTTAAACAAGACCCTAGACTTGGTGGAGAGATTCTATTGGTGGCCTAAAATGCAAAAATATATAAGGAGGTACATTGATAAATGTGGAGTATGTCAGAAGGCAAAGGGGACATCATAAAATTCAAGTATTTAACAACCATTTCCCATCCCAAATAGACCACGAGAGTGCATAAGTATGGATTTCATAGTAGGGCTACCTAGGACACCAACTGGTTTGGACAGTGTGTTTGTTCTAGTGGACAGATTCAGTAAGACGAGTTACTTTATCCCATGTAAAAAACCACATGATGCTAGTCACATTGCCCACCTTTCTTCAAGGAGATAGTAAGGATACATGGCTTTCCAATGAGCATAGTTGCAGACAGAGATGTGAAATTCATGGGATATTTTTTGAAAACCCTCTAGAAAAGGCTCAGAACTAACTTCTCTCATAGTTCTACATATCACAATGCAACATTTGGGACCATTTTTCAACGGCTATGTGTCACTTTTCCAACACTATCCCATTGGGCAAGCGACAAAGACCGGTGTTGTAGTTTTGGTGTCGGAACCAATGACAGCTGAACTGTCTATTGTTATTGCAATGGTACTAACCATCGCAATATGAGTCAGTTATGATGGTTACCACAATATCATTACATATTGTATTTGTTGCTATTATGACACGTAGGCCTCATAATTTATCTATCACTATTACGACACATAGACATCACATATTAGCTGTTTCTTTTTTTGGACGTGCGATGAATTTTCTCTACATGTGATGTCGAGCCGTCGGAAATTTCTGATGGCTTGACGTCACATGTATAGAAAATTCATCACATGCCTGAAGAAAGTGACGTCTAGGTGTTGCAATATGACCCGGCTATAATCTTTATCATGATGTCATTACATTTTATCTGTCGCTATTATGACACCTAGGCGTCACATTTTTAGTGTCTCAATTATGACAGACTTTTGACAAATTTTCTATACATGCGACGTTGAGCTGTCGACAGTTTCTGACGGTTCGATGTTGCATGTATTTTTTTAGTGTCTCTTTAGATTTTTTAAGAGTTTAGTGTCCTAGTATTGCTAATTTCAATAATTTTGGTTTTACTTATTTTGGAACCATGATTTCATGTGCTGTATTGGGATAATTTCATTAGAGGTTGGCCAAATAAATGTAAAACATTTGGTATTACCAAATTAGTTCATCCAAAAACTAGAAGACTATGACTGTCTGATGAGTACAAGTAGTATTCGTGAAAATACATCAAGTGCCTAAAATGAAATAATTAAATAAAATTTAGAAATAAGCATACCATTCATGGTTAGTGATTCAAAGATTATTTTCCTCCCAGTTTCCAACCCATAAGACATATCCAGAAAAGAATACAACATCTTTGTAAAATAATACATAACAGCGCAATGGTATTTGCAAAAGTAACCCAAAAAGAGAGAAAATAATGAGATCAACATCCATACATTTTTGTACAAGAAATACAGAACAAATTTTCTTACATTTAGTGAATTGCCTTCCTCACTACCTTCACTGCCACTGTCCCCACTAAAACTGGAAGTTCTATTTAGATCACTAACATATAAGTTATAAACATAAGAAGGTTAGAAAATGGGAGTTGCTTAGAACTAAAACTGATTTATCTAAGCAACATCCTAGACCTTCCCACTGATTATTAAAGTTTAATAAGTTTATCAAATTTAGCATCCTTGAATATCTACATTTGTGAGAAGGCACCATTTGCAGTAGCAGGTGCTGCTTTTCCACCCTCTCCTTTACTTGTAACTATTTTGAGATTTCCCAAACTTTCTTTTACCATCTTCGTTGAATTCTTTCCTTCACCTCCCAAGGACTTTGTCTTTGCATCTGTGTTTTGTGCAACTGAAGTCTGTGCAAAGAAAGTAGATATCAAATTTCTATTCAAAACATTTCATAAAAGATTAAAACATTAAAAACTGAGTGCTAAAAATTCTTATGATCATTTTCCATATAATTACTGCCTACAATATTTAAGTAATTACCATTACGACATCTGTAGGATTTCCATTTGATGGGATTCCATATTGAGTGAATGTGTGTGCACCCTAAAGTTGTAATCAAGACCACAATCTTAGAAAATTAGGTTAGTAAAATAGGCCATATGTCGACAATAAAAATATCCAAAAATACATGCTAAACTCTAGGTAACAAAAGGGAGTGACCATCTCCTTCATTATTGACTTACTTGAAAAGAAAAATCACATAGACAAATGCATAATTTCAAATTATAAGTATTAAATATTTGAAAAGACAAGAATGCAAAAACTCAAGGTATTAGAACTTACAGGAGGTTTTGATGGATAGCCATAAGTTCCTCTAGATGGATACATAGAAGTATAGGGAGGAGTTGTTCCATAAGGTGGCATTAAATTTGATTCATCAGAGCACTGAACACATCTGGACCATCACCCCATCTAACAGATAAAAATAGCAATGATGTTAAGAATAATTGATTCTATAAAGGGAGTCAATTTCATTAATTGGAAGGAAAATTTTAAAAAATCAAAATGGAGATAGTCTTGTTCCTAGATGCTTAACGCAATCCTGTCCCAAAAGAAAAAATTCATCTAGAAATTTGTAAGAAAAATTAGAAGATAGTTTTTCATGTGTCTCAATTTGTCAATAACAAATAATTATAAAACATTAAATAATTATATAAGAAGAATTAGTAAGACACACACTCTTGAACTGAGCATGAGATGATGAAACATATTTTGGAAAACTTCCCTTCTTTTATTGTACTATAGTTCTCGCAAACTCATTATTTATCTATAGAGATAGGAGAAGGAGAAGAAACTCTCTTAGGAACCCCAAAAGGGAATGACACATGAGAGAAATGCCTAATTGGGGAAGTAGATCGATGAGATGTCTTCACACAAACCAAATGAAGCACACCAATGCCGCCCATAAGAATAGAGGTGGAGAACGAAGACAAGTAATGATCATAGGTGATATAGAAGCATCATGCATTATCACCTTAATAGAAGTAGAGGAGAAAAAGTGTTTGGATTATAAACATCATTAGCCACCTCCATAGTGAGGTGTCCATGCAATGCATTCTTCTATTATGAGGAAAAATATGAGACATTTGAGTGAGGGCAAACAAATGCCAGATGATTGGTAGCAAAGTATCATAAGTGAATTCATTCATAATACAAAGTCTAGCTACAAGAGCTATCAAAAAATTACAAAACAACCTTGGTCAAGAGAGATATAGACAAATCTAAATCCACAGGAATACATGCATAGGTGGTTTGAGAGAACATTCTAGTGGCCTAAACCACTATTATGAAACATCTTGAGGACTAACCAATTCCAATGTAGAAAGAATTATACCAAAAATGGAGAGGAAGATTTGAGAGGTGAATCCAAACTCACAAGCAATTAAAATACTAAATGAGAGGGTTAAATGAGGAAACTCAAGGTTTTAGTGAGAGCATGTTGACCCTAGAATCAAGAATGGGCAATAAAATATTGTTTCAATCAAAGAATGAATCAAAGGCCACTGTAATAAAAAAATTTCACACAAAGGTAAATTTATATTTTCCTTTACATAATTTAATCCCTTATGGTAGATCATGAAGTGTGATAATACTTCTTCTTTCCTAATAATGAGTCATAAAGTTTGATTCAAATCATCAATGGTAACAAAACTTATACAATTGCTTCATAGTTATAGTTTAAAAAATAAGAATCCCCACTAATTGTCTAAATAATGTGTTATTTATGTCTCTAAATATTTATATGTACATAATTCCATCCCCACTTCAATGGATGTGGTAGTACTTTTTCTTTTTCACCTTATATTTTACCACCAAATCAGGCATTGCGACGGTGTGAAATGTTGTTAAAAAACAAATTTTGAGCTTCTCTTTTTTTATAGAAAAGTTTAACATTCTCTACTTAACAAGCCCAACCACGTGAAGGTGGAAGCTCATCTGGCCCCTCCTAGGAGTCTCTTATGACCCTTGATGAAACTTTAAGATCTCTAAGATGTATTCTTAGGGATCACAAAGGGTCATAAGGGATCTTGGGACACAACAACTGAGAAACATAAATGTAGGCATCATGGTCACAGTTGTTTGGAGACACAACATAATTGAGTGGTATACCCAGAAGATGAAATGCAACCACTACTCCTCCAATTCTAAGTTGGCACTGCAGGATACCACTCAATTATGTTGTGTCTCTAAACAATTGTTACCATGATATCTACATTTATGTTTCTCAGTTGTTGTGATATCTACATTTATGTTTCCCATCTATCATGCTTGTGTGCATGTTCTTTATGTGTTTGGCTTCTCTCCCTCACATCCAAAATAAGATTTTCCCACTCTGAATCAAGAATGCACATGCAACTGCATATAATATATAGTCTTACAAGGCCCAGATGGACAAAAATTCAATGTACAATTATGGTCTTGAAAAGATAAAGTGGAACTGGAATTTCAGCAAGGCTGGGAAAAGTTTGTACATAATTATGAACTTTTTCCAAAATTCCAGTTTCAGTTTATCTTTACAAGACCAAAATTGTACCATTGAATTTATGCCCATCTAGGCCTTAAAATTATCAATTTATACTTTCAGAATTAGCTCACTCCATTGCAAGGAACAAAGAGAATAGCCTATGATTTAACATCATTGATGTGCACAGAAATAGAAAATTATCAGAAGAAAATCTCATAAGATAGTATTTATATTAAATGCATTGATATACAAAAATACCACAAAAAATGATAAATAAAGGTAATTTTCTTAATCATGTCACTAATTTGTGCATGTCTAAATAGTGGTGTCTTTCAATTGATTTGATTGTATTCATGCCCACTACTAGAAATGAGAACATACTTAACTAGTGAGGTTGTTTCAACATATAGATATTAAATACACTCTTTCAGAATGAAATTTCTCTTAAGAAAAGATCAAACATATAAGTATGACATATAAAACAAGGTGAATAAGAGTAGTTAGATATTTACACTAAAACCAAAAGTGCCATTAATATGAAACCCTAAGCATATTAGTGGATAAAGTGCAGATTTCAACCCAAAACAATTGTTAAAACATGCCAAACATCTCACATAATTGTACATTTCATTCATGTCATTGATATTCTTCTTCATCCATCTCATCATTGGGATCATCTTCATTGACGACATCATCACCACCACTATCGTCACTGCCTTCATCATCAGTTGTTGGAATTATGTTATATTTGTCATCAGTGAAAACACTTATTCGATTCTGAATGCTTACCGAGCTTATCACTCAGTCCACAGCTTATACCGAGCATTCAGTAATCACCTTGGAAAGCTCAGTGGTTAAACAGTTCAAACCGAGTAGAACAGTGATCACCGAGCATATGAACAGTTCAGCAGTGTTTACCGAGAAGAGAAACATGTACCGAGAAGACGGTAGTCACCGAGCTTCACTGTAACTACCGAGCCATCAGTTGAAGCCAACCGAGAAGTTAGTTTCCACCGAGTCACCAACGGCTACCGAGTTCCAAGCTACACTTCGGGACTAGTATGGACCGAGATTCTACTCTTACCAAGAGCATGACGATGCCGAGTATTGTAGTGGATGCTGAGTATTAGAAGATCACCGAGCCAGCTTGAGGAACCCGAGCTTCTATCGACTCAGTAATATTTTGTTTACTTATGAATGGCCGACTCAGGAATAAGTTTATGTTATTAATTTGTATTTGGCCGACCTTGCAAATTGTAATTATGGGAACGGTATATATATGAAATGAAATATATCATCTGAAGTGTGTGAAAAGAAAATAAGAGTAATCAGCAGAGACTGCAATAAGGCAAAAACAGCAGCAGAGCAGAGCATTTTTGCAAGGTTAGTAAAGGAGCAGAATAGCCATATCTATCACAGAAGGTGATCAGTTTCAAAGGATCTTATCAGCAATAATGTTGTAAGTCAAGATCTACTGTTTCATCCTAACAGTTGAATCAGTTTCTAAATCCTTTAACAGGGTAGACTTAACAGTCTTTCATAAATCTCCTAACAGAGTGCATACTT